>JALPQI010001774.1:0-36555 GCA_025490895.1 Thaumatotibia leucotreta | reverse complement strand
AAGACTAAACCTAGTGTTACAACGGCAAATAAAAAAAAATATAAGCTGTTATATGAAAAACAATGAAGATGGTAAGTTTCCATGGTTTTGAAGATCCGCACATTGTTTTACGTTACCTATTGTGTTTGTGGTACTCATACTTTAATTAAAAAAATCAATTTCAGAAAAGGACTCCTCCGATCTTGATGAATCGCAAATTGATATTGCCACCCAAATGCGCTATATTCTCA
Source organism: Thaumatotibia leucotreta (assembly GCA_025490895.1). NCBI lineage: Eukaryota > Metazoa > Arthropoda > Insecta > Lepidoptera > Tortricidae > Thaumatotibia > Thaumatotibia leucotreta. The sequence continues at coordinate 36,325 of JALPQI010001774.1, read as the reverse complement.
ACGACAATAATAGCATGTCCGACTCAAGTATGTCTGTGGATTATTAAAAAAAACTGTTGTTAGGATCAATCTGTAACTTAATTTATTATCATATTACATTTTTTCCAGATGATGAAACTGACTTATTTGGCAGTGACTATTCGGATGAAGATCCTACATATGTGCCATATCCTAAGGACTTTCGCAATTTTGATGAATCGCAAATTGATATCGCCGCCCAAATGCACAATAATAATAGTAAGAAGACTCAAGTAAGTCTTTTACAGATTACTTAAAAATAATGTTATTAGGATAAAGTTACTTAAATAGGTAATTTAATCTGCTTTCGTTTTTTTCAGACGATTTAACGGAAGATCCTACTTACGCCTATTTTACCAAAACAAATACATTTTGACTCCGATTTTACTATTGAAAGTCCAAATGTTTCATTCAAACAGGAAGATTTTTTATGGAGCTGATTGATGAAGTTTTAGATCGAGTTTGGATTGCTGTAGAAGATGACCATTCAGCGGGATCTCCTTGTGTTCCTGATACAGATTCAGAGAACGATGCACCTCAGCGAAATGATTCTGGCCATGACATTATTATTCCTGAAAGTCCCAGTCCAAGGAAACATCAGGAACGTTCCTTGCCGATACTTGACAATGTTAGTCTTTCTGGTCAAGGTGAATGTATAGAAAGAGCTTCTTCTTACGTTTCAGATTCCGAAGACGATACATTAAAAGTATTAGAACCAACTGACTTTAGCCACAATGACGGAATGATCCGTGAACGTTCCGGTGCTTGTTCACAAGTAGAAGACACTGTTATCTTAATTTTAGACAATGTTTTAGATAAAGTTTGGGATTGTGTCAAACCCCTAAAGCGACGTAAGCAAGCTAAGCTATCTGAATGGAAAGTAGATATCGCTAAAAAGCGAAAGCTGCTAAAGTTCCAAAGGAGGCTTCAAGGATCGAGGAGGTTCCAAGGAGGCTTTGGAACTTTAGCAGGACGCTTAACGCCTTGGGTTACATAAGGTAACCATTGTAGGTAGGTTCCATTTTTCGCTTTTTAGCGATATCTACTTTCCATTCAGATAGCTTAGCTTGCTTACGTCGCTTCAGGGGTTTGACACAATCCCGAACTTTATCTAAAACATTGTCTAAAATTAAGATAACAGTGTCTTCTACTTGTGAACAAGCACCGAAACGTTCACGGATCATGCCGTCATTGTGCCTAGAGTGAGTTGGTTCTAATACTTTTAATAAGTGTCGGCAAGGAACGTTCCTGATGTTTCCTTGACTGGGACTTTCAGGAATAATAATGTCATGGCCAGAATCATTTCGCTGAGGTGCATCGTTCTCTGAATCTGTATCAGGAACACAAGGAGATCCCGCTGAATGGTCATCTTCTACAGCAATCCAAACTCGATCTAAAACTTCATCAATCAGCACCATAAAAAAATCTTACTGTTTGGATGAAACATTTGGACTTTCATTAGTAAAATCTGAGTCAAGATCTTTTTGTTTTGGTAAAATAGTCGTAAGTAGGATCTTCAGTTTAATCATTTGAAAAAACCGAAAGAAGAATAAATTACCTGTATAAGTAACTTTACCCTAATAACATTATTTTTAAGTAATCTGTAAAAGACTTACTTGAGTCTTCTTACTATTATTATTGTGCATTTGGGCGGCGATATCAATTTGCGATTCATCAAAATTGCGAAAGTCCTTAGGATGTGGCACATATGTAGGATCTTCATCCGAATAGTCACTGCCAAATAAGTCAGTTTCATCATCTGGAAAAAGTGTAAGCATAATAAATTAAGTTACAGATCGATCCTAATAACAGTTTTTTTTTAATAATCCACAAAAGACTTACTTGAGTCTGACATGCTATTATTGTCAATTTTTTTTTCAATTGCCTTTGAAACACTAGGTCTAGTCATAGACAAACTGTTCATAGAAGCACTTTGCCCCGCTGAAACGTAAAAAAAGTACTAATCACAACTACCTTTTTATTATTTTTATCGTAAGAATCACTCAAAGTCGCGAAGTCTCATTAATCGTCAGTGCTAAAACCCGATAAGTTCGCATAAAACAACAACAATTATTTTTATAGTCAGTGCTAAAACCCGATAAGATCAAATAAAACAACAACAACGCTTTTCATAGTCAGTGCTAAAAACCGATAAATTCAATAAAACAACAACAATGCTTGTCATGGTAACGGTTAGGTAGGTACAATAGCTTAGATTAATTGTTTCTTGAACTCATTACTATAAACACGGTGTGTAAAATATGACAATTCTACGTTTATTCTAGGTTATAAAAGTAGATTACCTGTTTCCAGCTTATTACTGCAAGCTAGGTAGTTGCATTAATTTTCTGCCTCGGTCACCCATCACACAACTTTGAACACAATCATTCACAACCTTCTTTAATACAATACACCCCTTTTGAACAGCTATTTTCAATTAAATATGCAATGTCGCAGCGGTGCGCTTGCGTTCGTGTCGCTACTTGTCAAGACGGCGCATGACCATGGGGCCGTCGAAAAACTTATAAGGTTCTTCCCCGGACATATTTGAAAAAAAAATTTGTTAAAGGCCTCTTGCGAAAATCCGATTACTGGACTTAACATAATATTTTATTAGAGAATTGTTTCAAAAAAGTACTATAAGTTTATCTGTTGGGTTCTCTTTGAATACATTTGTATGTGCAATAAATGATATCGTAAAAGTAGAATCCAACAAATGCTTTTAACGTATTCTAATTCGTAATAAAATCCTTTTAAAGTTTGCAATCGTAATGAGGTGAAACCGGGTAAGTAACAGTAACTGGTTCTACATTGTGTGTTTAGTTTGATTAGGTGTAAATATCTCGGAACTAAATACCAATAAATGTACATTATGTGGTTCTTCCATTAAGTAATAAATAAAAATGAAGTCTTAAATGTACTTGTAGTATTTAGTTCTGAATTAATAGTTGAAATCAAGTACTTATTGGGTTATTTACTCTGCATATTTCCGTGATACATGTAAAATCAGCTTATCTGATATTACCATTAGATTGACCGATACTGAATCATCCTAAACCTGTTATTACTTTAAAATCTCACTTTTTGTCACTTATCGGGTTTCACCAGGCAACCCTCGATATACGACAAAATAAATCTGCAGGCTTATCATGTTTCGTGTTTAATCGTTTGTCGTAATTGCCGTCACGTTCTAATAATTATTCGGCTATGAAAGTGACGCGTAGCACGAGAAACGATAAACGCCTGACCACCATAAGCCACTTGGTCAAATAATTCGTTAATAAGACAACAACATTAATATTGAATGCAGATTAAGTAGTTTCTGATGAACAATTTTATTACAAAGTCCATAATACATTTTGTTTGAACTGTAGTACGTAGGTACATACATCGCGAATAACATTTTATCGATGATAATGGATTCTTGTTAAATTTCAGCTACTTTCCAGGATTCCATAATAGCCGTATTGCCTTTCTACCATATTTACGGCTTAGTAATAATTATGCTTCACAAATTATCTATCGGAGCAAAAATTGTCACATTGCCCAAGTTTCAGCCTAACACATTTTTATCAACAATGAAGGATCATAAAATCAACCTGCTGTATACAGTTCCTCCAATAGGTAAATATTAATAACATTATTTATTGATTATTACTATGTTGCCTATAATTTCATTACAAAGTACAAGTCATTGTTTTAATAAATTGAAGAAAAACATAAAAGAGTGTGCTTTTTCAGTGTTATTCTTGGGGTCGCATCCCGAATCGAAAAAAGAGCACTTAGCTTCTGTGGAAAGAGCTATCTGTGCAGCGGCACCACTACCAAAGCAGGATATTAATATATTCTTGGATAAATGCAAGGTAATCAATAATTACCGGTATATACTATTTTCATATTACCAAAAATGAAATAAGACCATAATTATACGTCTTGCATTCTTATTCTAGTTGGAAAATTTATCGAATTTAGAATCTCTTACAACTTGGTGTATCATTGGGTCTGCTTTTTGCATTCACACGAAGTGATTTTTTTGTCCCATGAAGATTAAACAATGTAATTCATAAAATAAACTAACCCCCTTATTCATAAACGTCTCCTAACTTAGTAAGCTGCTAAGTATTGTTTGTCCCTTTCGCTCTTATGGTCATATTGATAAGATCAAAAGGGACAAGCAATACTTAGTAATTTGCTAAGTTAGGAGACATTTATGAATAAGAGGTGAAATGGGTTAAAATTCTTTTCGCTGTCTTTGAGTCCCTAAAAAACGTGACACAGTTGTGATTTTTGTATGAGATTATGTTTTGTTTCTACAGATGTGCCGACGGAAACTTTCCAGATTTCTGAAATTTTTACGTAGGAAAACTTCGGAAACTTTCCATATTTTATATGGACATTTGTATGGATGGAAACTTTCCATTTCATAAATTTAAATTCCCTTTATAATTCGTGAAAGTTTCGTGAATTTTTCAAGAAATTTAAGATTTTTTTGGAAAGTTTCCGCAATTTGCACATCTCTATTTGTTTCTAATTTTTGATGTATGGATTAAAATGTAGCGTGAAAAAGAAATATAAGTACGCATTTTTTTTATATAGGTACTGAATCGAAACAGCAGCTAAAAGCGTGACAGAGTGGTATGAAACAAGACAAAGAAAAGAAATTTGATCCAAATGTGTTCATGTTTCAGCCTGATATGAACTTCATTCATTTATATGGTTTGACTGAGACATCTCCTGTGGTAACGACCACCGCCCCTGGTTCGACTAATTATATGACAGCTGGGTTTGCGATACCTAATACAGAATTAAGGATCGTGGATTCTGAAATGCGAAATCTTGGACCAAATAAGGTTTGTATTTGTCAATGTTGTTATTTAATATGTACTACTCAAGAGCCAAGCAGATAATGACCAACTGAAGGCATACATACATTCACAAATGCAGCATTTTAAGGTTCCGTACCATAAATCTCAAAACGTAACCCTTACAGGATCACTTTGTTATCCATCTGTCTGTCAAGTCGAAATTTAAACAATGTACTTAGGTAATTGAACTTAGGTCTATTGTCCCTTGAAGAATTTAACTTCTATTTGAGCGTAAAAAAGGATATACCCGTTTATATCGTAAAAACACTTTCAAAATGAGTAAGTAGAAAGTACCTATTACCTAGTTGACTAAGAAACACTTTCTAGACTTGTAACTTCGTTTATAGACTTTTGGAATTATATTTTATAAAAAATTTATGGCATTTTTCGAAATTTATTCTCAAAGGAACAAAACAGGGGCCCAAAGTTTTTATGGGGTGTGAACAATTTTTCTGGCTGCAGCTTTAAAACTTCGTTTACAGACTATCCGTTAAACGTTTTTTTTATCCTGCCCTTAAGGGATAAAAACGAGTAGAAAGTTTGTATGAGTTGTGAATATGCATTTGCAATTTGTAACTAAATAAAAAAAAAACCGGCCAAGTGCGAGTCGGACTGACGCGCAAAGGGTTCCGTACCATTATCCATTTATTATTAAAAAAATACAGTTAACATAACCTACCTCAAAAACTACAGGAGATAATTTAATCAAACCAAAAATCGTCGATAGAGTTTATTAATGTGTATAATCTAAATTTTTTTGAATTTTATATCGCGTAGTTTAAAAAATAGAGGGGGGGGGACACATTTTTCAGACTTTGAGAGCTGATATCTCGAAAACGATTTGCTTAAATAAAAATGAGATTTATAAACCTTCATATCATTTTCAAAGACCTTTCTATTAATACCCCACACGCTTATATACAACTAAAAAAATGTTCTCTCCCTCAGTTACATGTATGGAGGGCCCCCACCCCAATGGTTTTTTTTACAATTTAGTATCATAATCCTGTAGCGGCTCATACAACACATATCTTTACCAAATTTCATTACTGTAACATTTAGTCTTGAATTTTTTTGTAATATTGTAGATTCGTTATTTGTTTGTACTGTGAAATTGACTTCCGATTTTATTATTTCATTGCAAATTTGAGAAAAACAGAATATTTGCTTGACCTGGAAACCAAACTTGTAAGGCTTTGTATCCCTACCTACGCAGCCTGCTAAGTTTGGTTTCCCGGCGTACTCAGAAAAGTACTCCACTGATTCAGTTAGAATTGAAAGAATCTTCCGTTATATGGTAAAATGCTAGCAGGACTATTTTTAGTTACTCCAATATAGTATCACAAAGATGAGCAAGTTCGCAAGAAAACTACACCGAACTTCTTAACCTTACTAGTACCTGACTTTCAAATCGAAAAACATGAAGTTATAAGTACGTGGACATAATATTATTTTGTAATGTAAAACAGGTTGGAGAACTCTTAATCCGAGGACCTCAGGTGATGAAAGGGTATAGAGACAACCCAGAGGCCACGAGGAACGTAATAGACAAAGAAGGCTGGTTTAGAAGTGGTGACTTAGCTTCTTTAAATGAAGACGGTGCGGTTACCATTTCCGATAGACTTAAAGAACTTATTAAGGTAAGTCTTTGTTCATCAGTAGCCGTATCATGAGTTGGAAAGTAAATGATACGTTAGGCTTACTTGATACGTAAACCAATATTTTATTTATTTTTTTATGGAAATGGTCAGTAGTGGTCATAGTGGCAAGCGTCCACCTGAGCCTATGGACGTTCGTTATTAGCAGTTTTCAATTTTATCGTCTCGGTGTACACACGCCGGCAATGAAAACGGGTCAGTTGTTTTTTTGTCATAAAAATAATGCAGACATGAAGATTTCAAATATTTTTTAAAAATATTTATAGTGTAGGTAAAATCTATTTTTAAATCAGATGTATTGGAATTACCTTTAATTTATAAATAAACCCAAAAAAACTTTAAAATTGTCGTTAGGTCGGTTTGTATAGACAAAAATGTAGACCGTTAAAAAAAAACACCTAAAATGTATGGTACGTCGAGTTTTTTAATCATGAGTTGCTATTATATAAATTCCTGGAGCTTGAAAGGGCTCAACGAGCTCTCCTAAAAGTTATGTTATTTAAACCCTTCACATTCCCTACTAGCGAACTTTATATTACCTGTGACCTACTGTCCGTTCGTAAACTGTACATACTTCAGCTTGTACTAAAAACCCATAGAAGTACCAAATTTAAGTCGGACACTATCCCTACACGTAGAAAGAAAAACAGAAATGTTCTTAATTATCCCATGGTAAAAACCGCTTTTGCTAGGAGGCAATACACTACTCAATCTGCTTACCTATATAACGTGATAAATAAAACGATCGATATCTATCCATCTTCCAATTTAGAGTGCAAAAATAAAATAATAGAATGGTTAAGATCTAAAACTTATAATGACACAGAGAAATTAATATCTAAAAGCTAACAAAACTCTCTTACACAATGGATTCCAACTCTTGTCGCGGCGAACTCGCTGTGCATTCTTTATGTAAGTGACTCTCCAATACTCAGATTTACTGACGGCTGCGCAGCGTATTCGTTAAGCGATCCCGGCGAAATCGCGACGCACTAGCGGCAAATTGGTTACGGGCACGCGACAAACACGCCGCGCGTACGCTTCGCTTTAAAATCGCTTGTAATTCGCAAGTGTGATAAGGCCCTAAAGTTCCGTGTTTTTCGGATCGGGTGAAAACTTCAGGGAAATTCCAATACAATCTGATGTTAAAAACGGTTCCACTTGTATTATAAATATTTATTTTAAATATAATTCCAATATTTTCTATGAAAAAATCCACCTGACCCGTATTCATTGACCGCGAGTGTATTTGTTTAGCCAGTAGTCAAAACTTACATATTTATTTATCTGATATTTCATGCAAGATAATATACCACCGCTAACACAGTTAACTGACGAATCGTGCACTTTGTGTGCATAGCAATAAGGCTCATGAATGATGATACCTGTGTAGAGGTTTATACTCGTTTATGGGCACATAATGTTTCTCTCTTAGAATACTTATCTGATATAATGTTCGAGCGGTTATTTAATGATAACAAAGGCGATAGCGATAGATGTTTATTTACTTCATATTTTGGTTTTTCTTCTTATCGCAGTTTTAGAAGAAGCAAACGATAGCTGAGCAGAAAACTAAATTAAACCAAGCAGCTGACTGTGTTTACCAACGGTTTATTGATCACTGACTTATAAATATTTACAATTTTGTATTATGACATATTTTTTAAAAATAGAATAAAAGGACAACCAAAGACAATAAAAAAGTATAAATAAATTGTATAAAAACTATGTACAAATACAACCTCAACATTCCACCCCCTTGTGTGCAAAGCACACAAAATTAGCCAGGCCGGGCAAGGACTCTATGTGTGCAGCCTGACCAATTTTTTAGAGGGTCGACGAAGAAGACCACCTGAAGTATCTACGTCCACCACTCTGACTACACCATCTCTCCCAGGGAACGTCGCAGCGATGCGGCCACGTGGCCAGATACCTCTCGGTAAATTCTGGTCCACAATGATGACTAAGTCGCCAATAGCCAGGTTACGTTCTCTGTTTTCTTCAGTCTGGCGGGGTTGCATAGTTGGCAGAATTTCTTTAACCCATCGATTCCAAAAATGATCGGCTAATCTTAATGCCTTTCTCCAATCGGCACGTCTTAGCAGGTCTCGGTCATCAAGAGCTGCGGGTATGACTTGGTTTGAGGATGAGCCGATGAGAAAATGAAAGAGTGTTAGCGTTTCTGGGTCTTCGGGGCCTACGGGAACATGAGTCAGGGGTCGAGAGTTAACTATGGCTTCAGCTTCATGGATGAGGGTTGCTAGCACTTCTGGGTTTGGTGCTCTTTCTCGAAGAGTTGCGTTCAGTGCGACTTTGACGGAGCGAATTAACCTCTCCCAACAACCACCGAAAGACGGAGCGGCGGCCGGAATGAAGCTCCATTTAATGCCTTCAGACGCAGCAAAATCATTGACTTCTTGTCGGTAAAACTCTCGTAATATTCTATCAGCGCCGACAAAACAAGTACCGTTGTCAGAAAATATCGTAGCAGGCGCCCCTCTCCTTACAATGAAGCGTCGCAAGCTCATTATAGCTGAATCAGCAGAAAGAGAGTTTACAAGTTCCAGATGAATAGCTCTGGATGTCATGCAGGTATACAAGGCCACGTAACGTTTCTCTTGTCTTCGACCAATCGTGGTGTTTATTGGGCCGCGTATATTAATAATCTAAGCCCATAAACGTAAACGGGCGACGGTGATGAGCAAGCCGTTCTGGTGGAAGGTTTCCGGTCATTGGGTTCATCGGTCTTGCTCTTTTAATACGACAGAACAAGCATTTGCTGGTAACGCTTCGAACAGTGGTGCGTAAGTGAAGTAGCCAATATTTCTGTCGGATCTCGTTCACTATTATTTCATTGTTAGCGTGTCCAGCCCGACGGTGATAGAAATGCACCAGCATACGCACGACCGGGTGGCGACCGTCTAGGATAATAGGGGACTTGACTTCGGAACTAACACCTTGTACAGCGACGATTCTGCCAGCTAGATGCAGTAAGTTGTCTGATCCCATTCTGGGAGAAAGTTTCGCCAGGCGACTGCTCTTTGGTAACAGGTCTCCACGTCCAATTCGTTGTATCTCGTCATTAAAAACTTCAGATTGCACCTTCTGCAGGACGTGCCTTTCTGCGGCTTCCATGATTTCCGCTGACAGGGGCAATAGAGTGGTGGACGTAGGTAAATTTGTATGTTGACGAAGACTACCGCTAGGAGCAGCGTGATCTACGCGATTTAAGACCGAGCGAAATTTCGATGCAGCTTGCAAAACGCGAGCAGTGGCACGTAAAAGTCGTAGCCAGTCACTGAAATGGCCGAAATCCGCGGTGACAACCAGATGACCAACCACCAGTGCAGGAGTCTGAGTCTGTTTGCGTTCTTCCTCAACTTTAGGCTGGCCAGCTGGTTCCACAGGCCAGTCCTCCGGGGACTTCAGAAGGAAGGACCTGAAAACCATCGGTGGTTAATATTAAGATGCAGCGGCTTGGTGCGCGTAGCATCATCTGCGACGTTCAAGTCCGTCGGGACCCATCTCCAGTCGTGTACACAAGTATTTTCGGTAATTTCTCCGACACGATGGGCCACAAAGGGTTTGAACGTTCGTGCGTCACTTCGAAGCCAACCGAGGACAGTTTTAGAATCTGTCCAAAGAAAAGTTCGAATTGGCTTTTTCTTATGGAATTCTTTAATTGTCACAGCAAGGCGAGAGGCAATCAATGCACCCTGTAATTCTAAACGTGGTATTGAAGTAGGTTTTAGAGGTGAAACTCTCGCTTTACTAGTGACAAACGCGAGCTTGACTGTACCATCGGCATACGAAAATCGCCAATAAGCGACGGTGGCATAGGCAAGCTCGCTTGCGTCCGCAAAAATGTGTAATTCTCTGCGGAGAGGCTCTCCGTTAAGCTTGGCGTACCATCTTGGAATCCTAATACGTGACACCTCAGACAATTCTCTAATCCATTCCTTCCACTTTAAAATTTGAGGCGATGGAAATGGCGTGTCCCAATCAATGTTTGATCTCCAGGCCTCCTGAAGAAGTATACGCCCCCCTTTGACTACTATTGGGCCTAGAAAACCTAGGGGGTCGTAAACTTTCATGAGGTGAGATAACACTTTACGTTTATTAAAACTGCCCTGTAGTGCAAGCCCTTCTAAACCAGTTCTAAAACCTAATGTGTCTGTCACAGGATCCCAAGAAACCCCTAAAACTCGGACGTTGCATGGGTCGCTACCAAGTGGTACGTCAGTACGTTGTGTGGCGCACAATTCAGCCGGCACAAGGTGCAATGCTTCCTGTTCGTTAGAAATCCACCCACACATTTCAAAACATGCATTTCGATGAATGGTTACAACATCGGATGCCAGCTGGGTGGCTTCGGGGATGTCGTCCAGGCTATCCAGAAAATCATCCATGTAAGAGCTATGGATACTTGCTTCAGCTGCCGCTGGATACGAATATTTATAAGATAATGCATTTTTATGCTTTATATACAGCGCAGTAAAAGGGCTGGACGACGCTCCGAAAATGACAGCTGTCATTCGATATTCTTTTAGAGGTGTTGTTTTCCTAGACTATATGTCACGCCATAAAAATTGCAGTGCATCCCTATCTTGTTCGCGAATTCGAATTTGAGGAAACATTTCTTTAATGTCGGCAGTTAGGGCGACAGCGCCTTCTCGAAAGCGAAATAAAATTCCTAACAAGTTTTCTAAAAGATCGGGTCCTTGAAGAAGCATCGAATTTAACGAAATGCCTTGGTTCGTAGCTGCTGCGTCGTGGACAACTCTAAGTTTACGTTTTTGTGGGTGATATATTCCAAAATGTGGCAAATACCACCTTACGTTTTCGTTAAAATCACTTAAATTCGTTTTAAAACTCGTTTCTAAATTTATTTTATTGTTATTTGCATTTGACATCTGGCTGTCAAATTTTTGTTGCACTTTATTCAGACTGACTGTACTAGGTTGGTCGTTATCAGATAAGGTTTGAGTTTTATTTGAAAAATCATTTGAATTATTTTTTAAGCACTTATTATTATTGTTGATGCTACTAATTAAAGCAGGATTATAATAAGTGTTAGGATCGCACTCCTCAGCATAATTTTTGACAATCATATTGTCAATAAACTTTTTATACGCGTTAGCGAAGGTGGCATCGCGAGTCATTCGCCGCTCGAGGCTTAAAGCTCTTGACAAGGCTTGTGGGTAGCTGTCGGGAACAAACGATATATTATCACGCCATGGAAGTCCTACTTCATATCTACCACTTGGCAGGCGAGTGGTGGTAGCATCTAGAATTTCGACGGCTCGAGAGTCTAGCTTGCTATGTAAGGTCTCGCGCTTAGAGATGCCAAGCTAGTCAAGTTTGTACTGTTCCTTTATGAGTAATTCTAGGCGTTCAGTCTCAGAAGGCTCGTCGCGTTCAAATTTACAATGGTTGACAAACTCGACTGGCTTAGTTTTGCTGCACGTCGGTCCGTACAGAGTCCAACCAAGCCAAGTGCGACAGGCCGCAGGTTCGGTACGTTTACCTTCACGAATCTCGCGAGATATTGACAGGTACCAATGTTCACTTCCGATGAGAATTGTTGGCGTTGCGTCAGTATAGGTTAAGTAATCGGCTAAGTCACTCAAATGTGCGTATGACTCTACAGTATGTCTAGACAATGTTTGGGTGTTTAGACCTAACGATGAACAAGCCTTAGCGCGCTTTACTAAGTGAATATCGGTTTCGTACTTACCTCTTATGTAAAAATCGACGTATGCAATTTTTGTAGTTTTTTGTAAACCCATTATACAATTGACAGTTATGCACTCTTCGGGTCCTAACAGCCCCAAACGAGCAGCCACACTAGAATCAATTAATGTCGCCGTGCTGCCATCATCAAGAAATGCGAAAGTATCGTAATTGGGTCTTCTGCCGCAACTAGCCATCCGCCACGAGTCACTTTAAAACGTGAAAATATTCATTCAATTAATCAAATTAAAAATAAAACAATCGGTAAAACAGAATGTGTTTATTGCAAAAACTCGCACCATAATATTAAAGATTGTAAGGAATTTTTAGCTTTATCAATTGAAGATAGATGGCGTTGGCAGCGCGAGCAAAAGATTTGCTACAGATCGGCTGCCCTATGCAGAAATCAAGTATCTGTGTTTTGGCAAATTTTACAGTAGAGCGAAAAAACGTTTTTTTTAGACTTTTCTTGATTACATGTTTACTAGTTAAATGATAGCATTAAAAATTGCTGTGTTTTATTATGCAAGATATCATTAATAGTAAACTATAAAAAAAAATTCAAAATTATGAGGCCAATCATTTTAAAATGCAAAAACAGTTTTCTGCGTAGAATGCGATAAGATAATTTTAAAGCTTTTCTACAAAAAACCAAGTATCTGTATATAATTTCGTGTTTTAGTAAGCTTCTTCTTTATAAGTTTATAACACAAGCATATTTTATACTACATTTTAGATGCCAATAATTTAGTGTATGTCATACTTGTGTAAAATATATTATTTCAATATTAATGTAGTATGTATTTCAAGTATTTCACGGAAAAGAAGCCCCTATTCTGTTTGTATGCAAGTTGTTTTAAAATTCATAAATGTAGCACAAGTTTTTTTTTCTGGAACGAAGTATTTCTCATACAGAAATGTTTAAAAAATTACATCAATTACTTAAGTTGTAGGAAACTACAAATACCTCAAATACCGAACCGAAAAAGAACTTCAAAACCGACAGTCTGTGGAAAATATCTAGACGCACACGTGGAAGACATAAAAACAATCGAAAGTTATAGTTTTGTTCAATAAATCAACATACAATATAGTTGTATGTATATTTTATTATTTACACCTGGTACAGAACATAAAGATAAAAATACCTATATAAATCAACCTTATTCAAACATCTGTATTTACTAGTTCACCTTCCTCTATTAAATCTAGTGATTGTGAATTTTCTTGCAATTGGGTTAAAAATAATTGCTAATTACTTGGCATTAAGGGCACTAACTTTTCCAAAATCTTTTTTTTTTGCTGACCTCTGCCTCCTAAGACATTGTTTTTTTTTTGGTAATTCGTGCACTGTGTATTTTTTCTGTAAGAAGTCCACTACTTTCTATTGCTTATTCAAATTATTTTTATATAAAATACAGTCTCATATCCGTTTCTGAAGCAAACTTCGACCACGTTTTTCAATAACAAATTCCTTAAGTTGTCATTGTTATAATTTTTCATCACATTCAGCTAGTGGTAGAAACTACCATAATTCTCGAATTTTACTCATGTTATTATTTTCTAAGCATAATGTAGAAACTATCTGTTTTGCCCTATGGCGAGCATTTGAATGAAACCATTCCTGTGTTCTTTGCGTCTTTTCACATTAAATAACTTATACAGCCAGGAAAACACTTCAGTTATCAGATAATAAGCACTTAAATAACACTTCACGTATGTATACGAACTATGACTGACAAACGTATGAAAAAACAGCCAGATTCATTACTTGAATTAAAAAGGTACCACAGGACAATTTCTACCCGAAACTCAAATAAATATAAATATGGTTTTGGTATCCTAATAAAATGAAAATTTCTACGCTAAAGTCAAGTAACTCCGCGATCTATATCAATATTTCTATGCTAAAGTCAAGTAACTCCGCGATCTATATCAATATTTCTACGCTGAAGTCAAGTAACTCAGTAATCTATATGAATTTCAAGTATCTTTTGCAAGATACTTGATTTCAACGTAGAATTAGGGTATATACTTGTTTTTAGCGTAGAATACCCCGTTAAAAAAAGATACTTGGATTTTTTAAAGTTCTGTATTTAGAAAAATATTCATTATTAAGAAAAAATTTAAATACTAAAAAATGCATTTTAAAACAGTGAATCGAATGGTGTAAAAAAACTTTTTTTGATAAATTTCGAGATACTTGATTTCTGCGTAGGGCAGCCGAGATGTTTACAGCGTAAGGCACACCTTTGGAAAACTTGTAAAATATTGCCAGCATGCGGAGTTGATGGTTGCACTTTTCGACATAATCCTCTTTTACATGGATGGCATGATACATTGAGTTCACTTCAACCGAGCGGTATTCACACCGACGTGTGACAACACCGAGTGTGTGTCTATCCCTGAAAATAATGTTAAACAGGACATGCCAAACTCTTTGCCAGCCATGGAAAAGTTGTCAAATATGACTGTGACTAATACTGACATTTCATTTGACCAACGTATAATGTCAAATCTATTGGACTCCGTAACAATGTTAAAAGTATTACCAGTGACAGTATCAGGTCCAAAGGGGAATTACGAGGATAAACTTTAGATAACAGGCCGTCGAGTTTAAGGCTCATATTTTTTTTGTAGATAGTTTAGATAAAAAGCAAGCTTTTCACCAATTTTTACGTGCAGGAAACGTATGTATTTTCGAGATATAATTTTTTAAAGTTTTCATACAAAATGGAATTGCATATGTAATTTAACCACGATCACTCGATATTTCGAACGTCAAAGTTGTCATTTTACGTTGCGTTTAGTGTTTACTGTGTTGTTTGTTTTGCTATTTGGTAAAAAAATGTGTTTTATTTTATTATTTCTCATTTTAAAATTGTTGTTTTATCCATTATGCAAAAATAAATTATTTAAACAATCATTGTTGATGATAACGATAAAATTTGTAATATTTATAAGATAAAGCTGTTTTGCGTAACAGAAACTAACTCAAATCCGAATCGCAGCACCCCACTTCCACGTGGTCTTGTCTGTCCTACCCCTAGAGTGTTTATAAAAGAAGCGGAGGCGCGGAGGGAGAGCAGTCCTCGCCCGCCGTGCTGCCGTGCAGCCGAAGCTGCGGAGCCGAGCGAAGTGAGCGTGCTTCGGCACGCAAGGGCGGAAGGGCTGCTCTTCCCGCAGCGCCGGAGTTACGGAAGTCCGACACGTTCCCATAAGTCCAATAGTGTCCCAGAAGTCCAACACGGTCCCAGAAGTCCAACAGCTTCACCGTGGAGGTCGAAGGCCGAAGCGCAGCTCGGGAGCCCCCCCCCCCCTCCTCCCCCAACCTCTCCCCCGCCCCTCCATGTCTCCCTCCCATTCAAATTGTAATGTTATTTGTGAAATAGCGCTATTCTAACCTATAAACTTTATCCATGAATATCTCCATAACCATGGGGTTCCGGGGGGTGGGGGTGGTTTTAGGGGGTACCCCCCTCTCCCCGGGGGTACCCGTTTCCGAGCGCGTCACTTTTGCGCTTTTTGCTGGCGTAGCCAGCTGCTTGTTTTTAGATCGCGTGAACATTAGAAAACGGGGAGAAGGACCAAATGTAGAAGAAGCAAACGATAGCTGAGCAGAAAACTAAATTAAACCAAGCAGCTGACTGTGTTTACCAACGGTTTATTGATCACTGACTTATAAATATTTACAATTTTGTATTATGACATATTTTTTAAAAATAGAATAAAAGGACAACCAAAGACAATAAAAAAGTATAAATAAATTGTATAAAAACTATGTACAAATACAACCTCAACAGCAGTTATCGCACATAACTCTGAATTATGTGGGACTGTGGGTATGTGAATTTGACGTGAGTTTCGATCTATTTAATAAATAGTAAATGGTTTCTTCGTTAATAAGTTGTCAATAGATTTTCTGGAGATCACATCACACATCATCAGTCTATGTTAGTCCACTGCCGGACGCAGGCCTCTCCTATTAACTATGCGTATAGACGCATTAGGAGGTAAATGCCCATAATCGCCAGGCTGGGCAAGCGGATTGGCGATCGCAGTAATGTGTCCACTATGATGACGCTGCTGCCCATCATCAATCTTGTAGAATGGTCAGTGACATTTTAATCCCTTAGTCGACTCTTACGACACCCGCAGGAGGAGTTGGGGTGGTGACAAATGTATTCTTACTGCCGTCACCACACGGCAAAATCAATCATTTCCCCAATTCTGGAGATTATAATTGGGGAAATTCCAAAAGAATGTTGCTTATTGTTGTTAGTTCATAGCTGTGCTTTTTATTGTAGCTACTTCAATCACTCTTCACTTCAAATTCGCAAAACTCGAGGATAGCCAAGTGAATAAAATCATATATCGTGTCAGTATAATTTTTTCACCGGTTTCAAAGTGACTAGGAAAATGACAAGAAATTTTTGTAATAATCGTGGTATTTTATATAATATTTATGTACGTTATTATGTATTATATGTATTGTATAATAAAATTTATACGTGTATTCTATTAGTTTACGGATAGTGTAAGTTAATTCATATTTGTGCATCTTGTCAGTTTGTTTATCTAAATTTTTATAAGTATCCACTCAGTTTCTCAAAGGTTAGCTGGAAGAGATCCCTTATAGGGATAAGTTCGCCTTTGTACCTATATATCTGTATAATTGTGTTATATTATAACTTGTTTGGTGTACAATAAAGTGATTTACTACTTACTACTACTACTACAAGTAATAAGCGATATTTCGTGTGCGTGTGGACTGAGGGACCACTTATATTTTAATGGTGGTTGGTACGATGGTGTTTGGTGAAAATTTAGTAGTAGTAGAGTATTATTTTGTAGAAAAATCCTGGAATTTGTAAAGAATTCACTAAAAAGTTATACAGCCAAACGTGTGGTCCCTCAGTTCACACACTGAACCTTACACTTCTGGGCAAGTGTTTAATATGTTGGCTTATTTTAATGTTATAGATTTAGTAAAAACATATTTAAACGCATTCGTAATGACCGAAACGTAATTTGGCAATGATTATACACTAAAAAGTCTTCCTTTATTGGTCCCTGAGGGACCACATATAATAACTAATAAATCGGTACATTCGTACAAAAAATAAATGCATTTTTCTTTGCAAACATTAGTAAAAAACGCAAGGAAGATTGTAAAAGTTAAAGGAAAGCACAACTATTAATCAATTTCGCCAAATTTATATTTGTTTGTGGTCCCTCAGTTCACACACTATGAGTTAATAAAATAATCAAAATCTCCTAAAATATAAACATTATTAAAAGGTTTGTCGTACTGAGGTTTAGTTAAAAAGCTTGACTACATAAATATATAATTTTAACGTGGATTGATAGCGTACAATATGAAATAAATTGCTTTTTAACATTTCCTTAGCAAAGCGTTCATTAGGGTGACCACACAATGAAAAGCGTTTACTAACGTGACGTGCCTCATTTTTTAATTTGCTTACTAATATCAAATGGACCAAGGAAAAACTGCATACAGCCAACTACATTTTAGATTCTGTAAGCAAAATTACAAAATTAAAAACAAACTAAGTTTATGGTATCAGGTTTGGTGCGGTAAAACATGTAGCTCGAATATACTTGTCCTGCGTATTATGCTTAAAAAATAAAAAGGCGGCAAATTAACTTGAATTGATGTGTTTGGCTTGTTATTGCTGTATTTGCAAATTAGCATTGTGTTGCAATGGATTTGTTATTTATACTCCTATTTTCCGGATTATTCATCTGGTAAGTACTTCCATCAAGCAGCATTATATTCTAATAGTATGGTTTGTCAGGTATCCCATCATTTGCTAAACAACTTTTCTGAAATTACGCATTAGGAGATAAATGCCCATAATCACCACCACGCTGGGCAAGCGGATTGACGATCGCAGTAATGTGTCCACTAAGATGACGCCGCTGCCCATCAATCCCTTAGTCGACTTTTACGACACCCGCAGGAGGAGTTGGGGTGGTGACAAATGTATTCTTACTGCCGTCACCACACGGCCATACTATTAAAATAGAATGCTGCTTAATGGAGGTGCTTACCAGATCAACAACCCGGAAAATACGAGTATAAATAACAAATCCTTACCTATGTTTTTAAATAATACGCAGGACAAGCATATTCGAGCTACATGTTTTACCGCACCAAACCTGATACCATAAACCTACATAGTTTGTTTTTAATTTCATAATTTTGCTTACAGAATCTAAAATATAGTTGGCTGTATGCAGTTTTTCCTTGGTCCGTTTGATATTAGTAAGCAAATTTAAAAAGTTGAATTTAAAAATGAGGCACATCACGTTAGTAAACGCTTCATTGTGTGGTCACCCTAATTAACGCTTTGGTAAGGGAATGTTAAAAAGCAATTTATTGTATATTGTACGCCATCAATCGACGTTAAAATATATATTTATGTAGTCAAGCTTTTTAACTAAACCTCAGTACGACAAACCTTTTAATAATGTGTATATTTTAGGAGATTATGATTATTTTAGTAACTCATAGTGTGTGAACTGAGGGACCACAAACAAATATAAATTTGGCGAAATTAATTAATAGTTGTGCTTTCCTTTAACTTTTACAATCTTCCTTGCGATTTTTACTAATGTTTGCAAAGAAAAATGCATTTATTTTTTGTACGAATGTACCGATTTATTAGTTATTATATGTGGTCCCTCAGGGACCAATAAAGGAAGACTTTTTAGTGTATAATCATTGCCAAATTACGTTTCGGTCATTACGAATGCGTTTAAATATGTTTTTACTAAATCTACAACATTAAAATAAGCCAACATATTAAACACTTGCCTAGAAGTGTAAGGTTCAGCGTGTGAACTGAGGGACCACACGTTTGGCTGTATAACTTTTTAGTGAATTCTTTACAAATTCCAGGATTTTTCTACAAAATAATACTCTACTACTACTAAATTTCCACCAAACACCATCATACCAACCACCATTGAAATATAAGTGGTCCCTCAGTCCACACGCACACGATATTTCGTGGAATGCACCCAATTAATGATTTCAAGCAGAACGATTAAGTTAAAATAATGTTATTGTGAAAATCAAGTTAACGCTCCAGGAGTCTACAGTGTAGTGTCTATGTTAAACAAATGCAAAATTGCAAACGTATGCGAGTGCCCTGAGTGCATGTATTGAAAATCCCTTGGAGCCCGACCGTTGCAAGTCCCACGGATAGACGATCGTCGCTCAGGGCTTACAATAAGCCGCTTGCTTTGTTGCGTTCAGCTAACGATGTTATACTTTCTTTTCCAGCGATAAAGAAATACAGTTCTTATCTTTGTGCCAGCTATTTTTGTATATCTAAGTATGTATTATACAATTTATTGCAAAGACAGATGCATACCTATAATTAAGTTTTTTATTCTTCATAAAACTAAATTCACTGAATCTTTGCAAAGTAGCATCAATGTATTATCGTTATGTGAAACAATATTTTCAAAATTACCATTTTTTTTTGTCAGCCTAGTTGGTAGTTGGTAGTGACCCTGCCTACAGATATTCTATCTCACGAAGTCCTTTTGGTTATGAATGTTGTCAGGCGTGCATGGGGTTATTCCCACCTGTTACCACCAACTTGACACCAGTGGTAACAACTGGGAATTTTTTTCCCACCTGTTACCACCAGCGTACTTGGTGGTAACTACCGGGAAAAAGAATTCCCAGTAGTTACCACCAATCACTTTAGTGGTAACTACTAGGGAAAAATAAATCCCAGTTGTTACCACCAAGTACTTTACTAGTAATGTGATTGTTTTTAATAGAATATACACAAAATACTTTGCCAGTTATTAATAAGGAGCTAATTTTATGAATATTACTTTATTTATAAAATATCTCATTAACCATCGAATTTTACTAAAAGTGAATACATTTTGAAAATATTTTTAAACTTTTTTTTAAATATGTTGTCAGTATTACCTACTCTGAATCTGAACCAAAAATATTAAGAACTATTGACTTGATTATCACAGGGGCAGGTAAAAAGGGATGACGGGTGACCGGCTCGTAGAAGGGATAACTTTCATTTTTCATCGTGTTGTTTTAACTGATTACGAATCTCAATCCATTTTTAAGATTATTACCTATAACTACTACAAGGTTTTAGGTACTTACACGAAAAATGAAATATTGAAATATTCTTGTTTAGAATAAAAATCAGTGTAATTCGTCTTTATTTGTAGTATAAAATTTTATAATAATTATAGTCTCTGGAAATTGTTACCATTGTATAACAAAATTTATTGCAATAGGACTACTAAATATTAACTTAGTGGTAACTACTGGGTTAGTTTAGTGGTAACAGTTGGGAATTTTAATTCTCAGTTGTTCCCAGTGGTAACAGGTGGGAAAAAAATTCCCAGTTGTTACCACTGGTGTCAAGTTGGTGGTAACAGGTGGGAATAACCCCGTGCATGTATACAATGCTTTGGTGTGCGTAAGGGCGGGAGCGCTCAGTCACGATCGCAAATCGCAACGCGGTCGAGGTCGCTAGTGTTTTGAGTTCACGCCAGATTGTTTCACGAAGTAGCGTTAGTATGGAAACTAGACGTCGAAAAAATTTACAAACATTTTTTTTATTTGTTAGTTTATATCATCCACGCTGATAAGAATACGATAGTAATTGTTAAAATTATTATTTTTTACTTACAATACATTTTAATCACATGTAGGTACTTCTGCTACTATTTTTTGTATTATTTGTGCGTGGTGGATACATTGTTTCACTGAATTGGACTTTTAATATTCATCAAATAGTTTTTTTTTGGCTTTTATTTACTACCCGTAATAATACCTTCAAATTTTAACTAAAAGATTCAAAGTATTTCAACAAAATGTTACTTTAAAAATATACAGCGTGTGTATTTGATACGGGCGAATATTTTAGTGGCGATTACTATCGGACCTAGGGAACCTATTTACATAAATTTATTTTAGAAATTAAGGTATTTTTTTTTTCATACAAAATAATTGAGCCCGCAATGTATTGCATCCACTGGTAGCCACATTACTTAAAGTAGACATAAGTATCTAAACGTCATACGAGACTCATGTCAGTTGGCCGGCATACATTGCTGCTGGGTTGCACTTTAGAAAAATCATTACACCTAATCAACAACAAAATTTAACGAAATGGTTATCTTATACGACTCGTAGGATCAGATATTATAGCTGGATTAATTATTAGCCCGTATCAAATACCCACGCTGTATATAATAATTGGTGTAATCAGGTTTCCGTGCTGGCGCTCCTCACGTTCGCGCACACAAGCACGCTTATCTGTACACTTTACACACACAACGAAAGCCGAACGGACTTCGTGAGATAGAATATCTGTACGAAGCTGGAGGTTCCGGGTTTTGAATCCCGGCGAGGGCATTATTTGTGTATTTATTTATCACAAATATATGTTCCTTGGTCATGGCTGTCTTATGTATTTAAGTATCTATATGTAGCACAAATAAATAAATAAATATCTATTATATATATATCGTCGCCTGGTACCCACATCACAAGCATTAACTGAGCTTACCGTGGAACTAGGTCGATTTGTGTAAGATGTCCCAAGATATTTATTTATTATTTACAGGTAAATGGGTTGCAAGTTGCACCAGCAGAGTTGGAAAGTGTTCTTAAAGAACATCCGTCAGTTTTGGACGCTGGAGTAGTTGGAATACCTGACGAAAGAACAGGAGAAGCACCGAAGGCATTTATAGTTTTAAAAGACGGACACAAGGGAGACGGTGAAGATATTAAAAGTTTCGTAGAGACACGGATGGCCAAGTTCAAGAGATTGAAAGATGTAGTATTCTTAGATGAACTCCCGAAAAATCCTTCTGGGAAGTTGTTAAGAAGGGTACTTAAAGAAAAAATTGCGTAGTCTTTTAAAAGTTTTATTCCTGTATCCTACATTCCTACATATTATGTATAAAATTCTAAACATATTGTAGAGGTTGTTTAACAATCCTCTACATTACTGGTTGCTTTCCGATATATTCTGTATTTAAATGATTGACATATAATCAACATAATAAATAAAATATTAAATTTGGATCAGTCACCCTTGAGACTCCGGCCTCTGGGTCACGCTCGCCCGTCGCGTAAATATAAAATAAACGATTATTCGTCAAGTCTACCTCTTATTACACCTGCACCTCCCACAATACTATAATATCTACAACATACAAAAAAGCTTCAACGCATACTTGTTCATGATTAATTAAAATAGGGGTATACAAGTGACAAATCAGATGAAATCTAACCAATAAAAATTCACCTGATTTTATTTAGATATTTAAATGGCCTACATGACCCAAAATATTATACATCAAGGGCACTAAACTATTCCGTAATCATCTAGTCATAGATTTTATTCATCATCTCGATACGATACGTCCTATTCTTAGTTACGTATACTAGTTATAAAAAATCTTGAAAATTTCACGTATGCTGGGATAAGTGCCATTTTTACAAAACCTACTGTTAATTTCAAAAAAGTAACTACAAGTGAAATAAATGATTTAATATTGAGCTAGTTGCAAAATTTAGTACCTTTTCACAGTTCTCCAGTAAAATGATGATATTGCACTTGTCTCATTACACGTAGAAGTAGGACATATCGTATCGAGATGTTGAATAAAAATTAAAAAAGGTAAAGAAAAGGAAAGGAAAGACGACCTCAAAGAATGCACTTGCAAATACCAAAGCAGATAATAAAAAAAATGCGAATGTATCAAACAATTGACATTCAAATTGACTCTAATTGAATTTGTTGGTTACGCGGTATTGCACTATCCCCGACGATCTGTAGATCATGGTAACCATCCAGACTGCGTAGTTAAAAAAATAATTAAAAAATTAAAAAACACGACTGCCGTTTTAAGCGAACTGAAAAGTAACAAATAATTCCTTCTTCAGGTTAATTCTTGTGAGCGTGTCTACATAATAGGCGCTTGTCTCATTACTTACTATATTTTGTTTCGATTGCAGTCGGGGAACCTCCATATATTTATATTTTCCGTAATGAAAGGTTCCCCGACTGCAACCGAAACAAAATATAGTAAGTAATGAGTCAAGCGCCTATTATGTAGACACGCTCACAAGAATTAACCTGAAGAAGGAATTATTTGTTACTTTTCAGTTCGCTTAAAACGGCAGTCGTGTTTTTTAATTTTTTAATTATTTTATTTATTTGAAACCTTTTAGTGAATCTGGAGATTCCTTAAAGTTGGATAGAATTTCAAAAACCGATTCCGCAGAGGGCTGTAGCTTCGCTCTGGGGGCCCGAGAAGTTCCAATCCCGCTAATTTTGGGCGAAGCCGTAGGGCACGCCGCGTGAGGGCTGGAGCATTACCGGAACCAATGTAAATCTATTTTGAGCGAGTCCGCAGGGCGATCTTCAGGGTGGGAGGCCGAAAGCCGAGCTCGCGGAGGCCGAACCGCGTCACACCGACACCGGACCGGGCCCAAGCGCGTCGAAATTTAAAGCGGGGCCGAAGGCCGAGCTGCGAGAAAATTGACCTATGCTACTACATGCTACCAAGCTTCTAAATAAGCCCAGCTCCACATCGCGAGCGTCACTATTGGGGTGCTTCAAACGCGAACCCAGTGGGTCGGAGGCCCGACGAGTCAGCCCATGCGGTACAACCGCCCTTCTTAACTGCCTTAACAATCGAACCTAGTGCCCAGCTCTACCACACTACGTGATGAAATAGTGTAACATGAAAACGAATCGGAGATCCGCAGACCCAACGATCGTTTCCACAAACTGCGAAGGCTGCAGACCGTGCTCCGCGTAGGGCCGAAGGCCCGAAGTGTCCCCCAAAGGGGCGCCGGCTTGCAAGGCCGAAGGCCAAGCTACCAGAGCCCAGCGCTCCTTCGCAATACGATGGAAAAGTGTATTATTAAAACAAATCTCAGCCGCCCTACGCGATCCACTCACGCAGTCACTCTATCAGCTGGAGGGCCGCAGGCCCGACGGCTCAGCCTACGCGAACCACTTACGCTGTTACTCTATCAGCTGGAGGGCCGCAGGCCCGACGGCTCGCCCTACGCGATCCACTCACGCTGTCACTCTATCAGCTGGAGGGCCGCAGGCCCGACGGCTCGCCCTACGCGATCCACTCACGGTGTCTTTCTATCAGATGGAGGGCCACAGGCCCGACGGCTCGCCCTACGCGATCCACTCACGCTGTCACTCTATCAGCTGGAGGTCCGCAGGCTCGACGGCTCGCCCTACGCGATCCACTCACTCTGTCACTCTACCATCTGGAGGGCCGTAAGCCCGACGGCTCGCCCTGCGCGATCTACTCACGCTGTCACTCTATCAACAGGCACAGGGCCGGTCCTAATATGTGTACCTACGTAGTTTGGGAGATACGAGACTTTAATGTGGGCCGCCGTTTTTCATCCAAAATAAGTTATTCATACAATTTTTGTTAAGACATTTCCATTTAAAATTGTATGCGCATGCTACAACGCGTATAGCTATTTTGTTTGGCCACAATGCTATTGTGATTGTATTTTTAAGGGACATTCCTCTGATATGCAAATCATATCTCGAAATCCCCAATATTTGTGAGTACGTTATTTTTTTGATAATTGTATTCTGGCCATTCTCCGCAACACTGGCCCAATAGTTGTTGGGAACTTCTCATACATCCTTGAATTTCTTGGCAAATGTATGCAGCCCTCACGATGTATCTACTGTATATCAAATGATATATCGTACATAAGTTATTTGAAAAACTCATCGGTACGAGCCGGGGATTGAACCCACGACCGCTGCGTAGCAGCCGTGCATTTTACCCCTTGACCACAAGCGCGTATGTACAATGTATCTGTTTCATACACACTTAGCGGTCAAGAAGATGTGTCAACTGTGACAGTCATGTCACGTCTTAGGCTTCGAAGAAAAACTTCAATAGTGCGATGTAGAACATTTCGAGTTTTCTCTTCAAACATATATTTAAACATATAACTTGTACATATATTTATAATCTGCATATAAAATGCTTTAATTTGATACCCAAATCATAGCATTTGGATGTCATATTATTCTTGGCGCTTTAATTGTATTTTAATGAATCTGGCTTTTCTAAAATAAGTAACAAACATATAAGTTAAACACATATTCGTAATCGCAGTTCAAAGCTCTTCATTTCGATACCAAACTCGATAGGTTTTTTCAAAATTGATTTTTTTTGGTCAGACATTATTGAATATATAGGCCGCCATATTGTTTTTAACGTGACGTCACATATCCTATGTTACTCGCGACGTCACGAGGATTCTAATGATACCTTACACCATTAAAAACGGTTAAGTAGTCGCGAAGATCTGCGCGTTTAAAGAAAATATGAAACATACATAGGGGCTGAACACATATACTCTCCTTTTGGCAGTCGTGTAAAAAACCCAGGAACGGGTTACCGCTTCAAGCGCTGATTAAATATCAGCAAGCTGTTATAGCTTTTATACGAACTGAATATGGTCTATTATCGTAGCACCCAACTCCAAACATAAAGGCCCCTCATGCGCGCGCGCTCTTTTCGTTCGAACATACTGAGACCACGGGCAATTTAAAATATTATTTTTTCTACTGTTTGGTTGGATAAGTTGAATTCGTTTACAGGGAGCCTTAAAGAACACCCTCAATTAGATTTATCGGATTCTCAGATCACCAGACGTTTAAGAATATCGTTTTTTATAACTGCAAAACATTATTAAAAAAAAGTTAAACAATATTTTATTCGCTTACCGCGATTATTACTCATGAAATAATACAATATAAAACAGATAATATCGCGTATATTAATTAAATTTAACTTCATCCCGACGTTTCGAACACTTTACAGGGTTCGTTCGTGGACTGCGGGCGATTGATAATGGAGGAAATTTGATAGATCTAACTTTATTTTAAGTTTGTACTGCCCGTCACATGGCCTCGGTACGGTACCTACTATTTGCAGGGCGGTAGTTAGTGCGGCATTTGTCAAAGGCTTTGTAATACGCCGACCAAATAACGCAAATTCAAACAAAAGTGTGCATTATATCCGACGGTGTAGAGCTAATTGAGCTTGCCATAGGACTAGGTGGATTTGTGTAAGAATGTCGTATAGTTCATATAATAATTCTTCGAATTGTAATAAATGTAATAATATCGAAATTGGGTGTACCTAGTGTAAAAAATAGTACATGTGGTATCATTCTACGCTGACCACCTGACATGGAGTAGGCATTAGAAGTTTCAAGGTTGGAACTCCATTCTAAGATCCAAGATGGCGGCAATTTTTTTTGTAATTTTCATCATTATAATTTTATAATCGTTTCTAACCGACTAATTCGCATACCTACGTGGAATCCGATTTTCGAGTCGATTCTAAGATCCAAGATGGCGGCAACTTTTTTTGCAATTTTGATTACTATATTCGTTTCTGATTAATTCGCATCCGTGGAATCTGATTTTCAGGTCCATTCTAAGATCCAAGATGCCGGCAACTTTTTTTGCAATTTTCATCATTATACTCATTTCTGACTAATTCGCATACGTGGAATCCCATTTTCGGGTCCATTCTAAGATCCAAGATGGCGGCAACTCTTTTTTTGCAATTTTCATCATTATACTCGTTTTTGACTAATTCGCATATGTGAAATCCGATTTTCGGGTCGATTCTAAGATCTAAGATGGCGGCAACTTTTTTTAGCAATTTTCATCATTATTTTAATTTCTGCCTAATTCGCATACGTGGAATCCCATTTTCAGGTCCATTCTAAGATCCAAGATGGCGGCAACTTATTTTTGGAATTTTTATCATTACACTCGTTTTTGACTAATTCGCATACGTGGAATCCGATTTTCGGGTTGAAAAAAAGTTGCCGCCATCTTAGATCTTAGAATCGTCGAAGATACAAGATGGCAGCCAGAGCCACTCTTTTTAGCAATTTTCATCATTATACTCATTTCTGACTAATTCGCATACGTGAAATCCCATTTTCGGATCCATTCTAAGATCCAAGATGGCGGCAACTTTTTTAGCAATTTTAATCATTATACTCGTTTCCGACTAATACACATACGTGGAATCCGAATTTAGGGTCCATTTGAAGATAGCGACACAATTTTTTGCAATTTTCGTAATTTTACTAGTTTTGATTAATTCACGCATGTGGAATCCGAATATTCTATTTCCACTGTCTTAGGTAGGTACACATACGTAAAAAATCTAGGATTTTAAATTGACCCTAAATTCGGGTATATAAATTAGTCGAAAACGACTACAATGACAATAATTACAAAAAAATAAAAACACTGTACCGCCATTTTGGATCATAGAATGGACTTGAAAATTAGATTCCACGGATGCGAATTAATCAGAAACGAGTATAATAATCAAAATTGCAAAAAAAGTTGCCGTTATCTTGGATCTTAGAATGGACCCGAAAATCGGATTCCACGTATGCGAATTAGTCAAAAACGAGTGTAATGATAAAAATTGCCTCCATCTTGGATCTTAGATTGGACCCGAAAATGGGATTCCACGTATGCGAATTAGTCAGAAATGAGTATAATGATGAAAATTGCTAAAACGAGTCGCCGCCATCTTGGATCTTAGAATCGACCCTTCTGACTAATTCGCATACATGAAATCCGATTTTCGGGTCGATTCTAAGATCCAAGATGGCGGCAACTTTTTTAGCAACTTTGATCATTATACTCATTTCTGACTAATTCGCATACGTGAAATCCGATTTTCGGGTCCAATCTAAGATCCAAGATGGAGGCAATTTTTATCATTACACTCGTTTTTGACTAATTCGCATACCTACGTGGAATCCGATTTTCGAGTCGATTCTAAGATCCAAGATACCGGCAACTTTTTTTGCAATTTTGAATATTATACTCGTTTCTGATTAATTTGCATCCGTGGAATCTGATTTTCAGGTCCATTCTATGATCCAAGATGGCGGTACAGTGTTTTTATTTTTTTTTGTAATTATTATCATTGTAGTCGTTTTCGACTAATTTATATACCCGAATTTAGGGTCAATTTAAGATCCTAGATTTTTTACGTATGTGTACCTACATTACAAACTACCTACATTACTTAAGACAGTGGAAATAGAATACTCGGATTCCACATGCATGAATTAGTCGAAAACTAGAATAATGACGAAAATTGCAAAAAATTGTGTCGCTATCTTGGATCTTCAAATGGACCCTAAATTCGGATTCCACGTATGTGTATTAGTCGAAAACGAGTACAATGACAAAAAAAGAAAAATATAGTGCCGCCATTTTGGATCTTAAAATGGACCCTAAATTCGGGTTCCACGTATGCGTATTAGTCGAAAACGAGTACAATGACAAAAAAAGAAAACAATTGTGCCGCCATCTTGGATCTTAAAATGGACCCTAAATTCGGGGTTCACGTATGTGTATTAGTCTAAAACGAGTATAATGACAAAAAATTGCAAAAAATGTGTCGCCATCTTGGATCTAATGGACCCTACATTCGGATTCCATGTATGCAAATCAGTAGAAACCTTTGAAGCCGTATTTAATTATATATTTGCGACAATAATATTCAACATTCGCACGTCCTAACATTAGGTATATGTAATTAAAAAGTAATCTAGAAGTATGGTCATCAATTCCAGTATTTCGAATCGACATGTTGATTCCAAAGTATTATAGTAATGGTAATATGCTATAGATTATTATTGACTTCTTCATACGTCATGGTAATATTCCGTTTCACGACATTACATTACAAGTAATATATATTATATGATACCTATAAGTACATTACAAAGTAAAATCAAGTAATATTGTAATCGGGAATTGATTACGAAATGCCTAACTCTGCGCAAAACTGCCGGTGGGGCAAGCGATTACATGGCACCAACCATTAACTGGTCGATGCAGCGTAGGATGACTTCTTACATGATGAACCGATGATCTGGTTTTTAATTCACGTGACCTTCACGTCGATTTCACGCTGAAATCACGTTGCCGCCGCCGATTACTTTAAATGGGCGCACATATAAATTAAAATTTGGTCTTGGACCCTTTGTCGACTTTTTCGTTATTTTGAGACTAACATTAAAAAAGGGTATATAATATATAATATTTTATCAATAATTAAAGCATCAAATATTAAGAAAAACTGTAAACAATTGAAATACTTAACAGTTACCTAATTGATTTACTAATAGGTACATAAAATAACACCATCTATCTACGTACTTACCATAATTCGGCTAAGTAAGAAAAAAATAATAATGTCCCTTTAAAAACTGAATAAGTACCTTTTGAATCGACCCTGACTGACTGAAGTAAACCTAAAGTAAAACAATACTCATCCAGTCACGACACGATCGCGTGTGGTGGCGCGAAGACGTGCCGGTGCGGTGGCGGAAAGGCGCGGGAGAGGGGTAAGGCTTACCCGAAACCGAAAGGTTACCGGTTAGTACATACAAAACCCTCACCGAAACAGCTGTTGTAAGCGGTAAACCCTTATGACGATTAGGTTAACCTGAATAATACGGGTTATCGTTATTGTTGGGTAACCCATTGAGCGGGTTACCCATATGAATAGGTTATCGTGTGAAGGGGTTATTCATTTGAACCGGTAAGCCAAATGAACGGGTTTTCCGGCCCCTGTTAACACCCTACCCTGGGAAAGAATGAAGGCGGCTCTGACAACTGCCCAAATACTTACTGACTTAGCCGTACGCTTTATGAGCTATCCAACAAAAACTGGCTCTGGAAAAAGCGAAATGGCGTGTGGTGTTCCACAGGGCGCAATCCTGGGCGCTCTCCTGTATAATATAGGCTATGATTCGGTCCTTGGCGGGGCCACTATAAAGGGAGTCAGCATCACCTACGGGGCGGCGGCTAAGGCGGCCTACATTGTGATAGCAGGAGTGGCGCATGTAATTAATGTGCTGCATCAGATACGCGCGCTAGGCGTGGAGTTGGCTGCCCATAAATCCGAGGCCTCGAAACGCGCCACGATCAGTAGCCGTACCATGACTTTGCAAGTATCGGTAACGTTAGCGATACTTGCAAAGTCATGGTACGGCTACAGGAGCTCGCATCACTGTCGGAGGATCTTCCATTGCCGTTGGGTCATCGATGAAGTACCTAGGACTCGTCCTCGAAGATGAAAGTTTCACTCTTGAAGATTATTTGATTACGATAGCGTAAGGCCGGCCTTATGCCGCGGCCACGACATTGGTCTAATCTAAGGCGACCGGCTTAGCGAAAAACTATACCTGCGAGAGGGAGTACCCATATCGGCACGGCATCCCGCTCCAACTCATGGATTCGCTCGCCGCTGGTCGCCTGAGACCAATGTCGTGGCCGGGCCTTTAAACCTGTAAGTTCTTACGTAAGTTATAGGAACGGAACTATATTGAATAGGAGGTGAATATCACTATCTCATTCCTTAATATAGCTTCGTCCCTACAACTTACGTAAGAACTCACACAGGTGTAGTCCCGGCCTAAACCATAGCGTGTACCATGTATAGACCTTTAATTTATCGCCCGTATTAAATTTTACACTCAATAAACTAGTTTAATTTTGCTGCAAAGTTCTCAGTAACAACGTAAAAGCATTTTCATTTCCAGATTCAACGCGGATAACGGGCGCCTAAAGTGCTTTGGTAGGTCTTGCTCAAAGGAAACTTAGGTACAATGCAAAACAGTCTATGCTGTAAGGAGTTTCTAGGTCTGTTACCTAGTCTTGAAGCTGCTTTTAAATATTAAAGTCAGTTAAAATCTATATTTTTCTAGTGCTTTTATTTTGAAGTAAATGGAATACTTAGTGAGGGTATTATATTGATGTACTAAAGTGGTATTTATAATAGGATGTATAAATAATTCGGATATGACTTCATTTCTTAATTTCTCCAAAGGGCCTCTACGTGTTGGATCTATATCCCCGCGCAAGCCTATCAAAGAACCGGGATTTGTAAGCCCGTGTGCCCGCCCCAAAAGAAGATACAAATAATAATAATAAAATTTTATTATTAATTTTACATTGAACATTATATTGATGTAAATTAATATTGGTATGATTTAAAACGGGGTGTATTGTATACTGTAAATTTGTTAAATAAGTTATTTTATTCCGTATTTGACACAGTGCCGAAATATTGGGTGCTTTAAAATACATTTTTATAATTAATAACATTAATATTTCATAAGATAATTTGCATCACAAAAATGTATCGTATTTTAACTGAGAAAAGTAGCAAACAAAATTTTTCGCGAAAAAAAGAAATTCTTTGTCTATGAAGAGTTGGCCTACTTTTGCGACCTGTCCATACAACTGCCCCACATAAAAACATACCAATTCATAAAAATTAAGTTTTAAGCTTATCTTTTGGTTATGTATCTATATTTTACTTTCCCCTTTGTCTAGGAATTAATGCAAACGAATTTTGAAGAACTGAAAGCATATCAACGTGTCGATAAACTTCTAGTCATATTAATAGAGATCAAGCTAAGCCAAACTAGAATAGTTTTTTCCAATGTTCCTGTCTAAATGTTCCACGTGCCGTTTTGCGCTTATTTCAGCTCCCTCGTAAGCAATTAGGCACAAGGGAATCGTTAAAACGAGGGAAGGATCGAGATAATTAAAGTTAGCCACATTCGGGAGCCCTGCTTTGACCGGAGGTCTACAATTAGCCTGAATAATTAACTGAGGTAACTGAGGTAAGTAGGTTTAATAAGACATAACTAGTATTTAAATTTGTATCCGCTTGCGGTATTCAGTAGCATTGAAAATCCTCTGTAGAACTGAAGTTGCGGCAGTATTTTCTCTGTCAGATACAGTTGATGTCGACATCAGCTTTTCCAAGAATAGGGTTGGTGCCATTTTAAAAATATCTCCGTATTCTCTTTTTAGGGTCATAAGGATTTTATAGTTTTGTCATGTCCGTCTGTCTGCCCACAGCTTAACTCAGTGCGCGTTAGTGCTAAACATTTGCAATTTGGTATTGGCACCGTGCGCGATGACAGCGCCATTGACAGGTGGCCATTTTAGACATTATAGTCGCCGCTTTCAAGCGGGAAGTAAGTAAATATTTTGAAAAATATTAATTAAATTTTGTGTTATTTTAATATATAAGGCAATTTTGGACAATTGCAGTCAGTAACATTATTGCTAATAACATTAATATTGTTGTTTTCAGTTAGAAATGAGCCTACTCATAACTAAAACGGGGTTTCGTGCCATCACGCACGACATCGTTTTCCAACCGGAGACGATGAATAAAGGGATGAAATTGGTGCAAGCTGGGCATGTTCTCGAGGTTGAAGATATTCGCCAAGAAGACATGTCCCGTATTATCAAATCCCGAGTGGTTCGCCAAGCTTCAGTGACAGCAACGGCGTACAAGACAACTTTGTTTGTAAGTATTATGTAAGCCGATTTTTGTGTTTCGATACCGTTCAATAAAAGTTTTTTCTATTCTCTAACAAATAAATTTTACTTAGAGCTTAAACACCAATTCTCATGTAGAGAGTGTATCGTGCGACTGCGTTTATAATAAGAGTGGGAAATGCAAGCACATTGCAGCACTTATATACATCATCAATGTTCGATGAATGGTCTTGGAAATCGGTAAAATTTACAGTCACTGTTCTTCTTGGTGTTATTGCAATTAACAATAACACACCTTACTAGGCCCATATTAAATATTTATCTGAAAACGATGAGAAAATATTTGCTGCAGTATGGATTTGACAGCTGAAGTCGGCGACCATAATGTCAATTTTAGCCGCAGCGAGCGCGGCGATCGTTTCGGCTACCCCCCTCCACCCGCTTTGCACCCTGCCAATAGGTATACGTATACATACATAGATATTAGTGACGCCGACAAAGGTGGTAAAATGTCGGGTACTTCCCATACACGTGAGTGGGGATATTTTTATTGAAATCTTACAGTGGAATGAACAATATTGCTTTGCTCTTCCGAGATACAGAACGTATAGTTTAATTAGTGTAACCCACTATAATAAATTGAACGCAAAGCAATATTGTTCATCCATTAATATGAACTTCTGCAAAGTAACGCCTGATTTAATTAATTTCTTACAGTGGGTAAGTAGCATTCCTAAATAGGTCTCTTAATAATAATAATATGGTTAGGTTTTTTATAATGTGTTTACTTGTTTTGTATTGTTTTTGTATGTTTTATTGTATTTATTTTTATAGCCATATTATAAATCACCTAACCTAAGAGGTTATGCTATGCTACCAAAAAAGTTAAGTCTATATTTACGAAAATATCCGTTCAGAATAGGAAATGAGTACTTAATCCTCACTCTTCTAACTTTTGATCCGTGGATCCGCAAATGAAACCGAAGGAAAACTACACTCGCGGTCAAATAACACGGGTGAAATCAGCCCATTTGCAATAATTTCTATGAAAAAATTCACCATAGAAATTACTGCAAATGAGCTGATTTCAAAGAGAAAACGAAATAAAAATATCCAATGTGCGAGAACAACTTCAGAACATACTGCTAATAAAAAACGTAAAGTAAGTAACCTTTTTAATAAAAGTGTACCTACCCTAATATAAAACAGAATATATTTTGAGATTTTGGGATTTATTTAATAGCAAAATATTTTCATTGTGTATAATAATTGTCTCCTCAAAAAGTAAAGTTCAGGTGCAAATATATTTTTCGCAAAACCATGTAAATATCCGAAGACGTAACATAATACATAATTTAAATTTTTAACTGCTATGATTCCTACTTCAGTTTCAGTATTTTTTACAGTTTTTTGTTACTGAATCGCTGTGATTGATGAAAGCACACGAACACGAAATATATATTCCAAAGCCTCAACTGAACAGGATTCGTAAAACATATTTTTGGATATTTCGGACAATTGTACCCCGCCAGCCAAAATCCCCGAAATTACAAAATCCTAATTCAACTCACAATGGGAGGGCTGCCTGCCGCCCACGTTAGCCACAATAGTAGAGGTCCATTGTCCAGATTATTTGTCCCCGTCTCGGCGCCTGCTAGTGACTTGACCAGCAGCTATGGGGCAATGATTATTGGTGCTTTCATTTTCATGCACAATAAATTGAATGAGTGAGTTATCAGACTTTATTTTGTCGGGAATGAAAGATTGTAGAAGAGGAAAAGGGGTTTGGCATAATATTTGGCATAACATATTTTCAATGCACGGTAGCGACCCCTAAACCTTGATTGTAAAGTGTGGAAAAAAAAAACATTTTCACCACACTGTTCGTAAACACGCTGTTTGTCCTTCAATTTCAGAGCGCAAAACTGTGTTTTAATCTCTAGAGATTAAAGTATTTTTTTTAAATCTTCTGGATAGACTAAGGCAATAACGTATACGGCCTGAGAGTGCAATAAGCTTTTTGACGTTTGACCTAGACAGTACGTTCGAAAACTCAATAGTTTCAAACAGATTCATACTAAAATCCTAATTAAATACCACATTTTATTGTAAAATGCTTTTAATTAAAAGTTCTAAAAATACGACAAATAAAAACAATAGGAAAATGAAAGTGTTGACACTATGCAAATTTCAGAACGCATCCGAATAATTTTTTTCTTTTAAAATTTAAACGAGTTCGGTCGTGTTTTGTTTTCAACTTTATTAATCTTTTTTGTTTAATTTGATTACAGCAATAGTTTAAATACTGTAACTAAGTACTAGTTATGTAGGTATATATAAGTAATATAACAATCAGAATCTATTTCAATAAAGGATAAAATTGGTAATATCTTAGTTTAACATACTTAAGTGGCTTTGGGGTAATTGCGAGATGCGAAAGTGGGATAATTCCGAAAATCACAGAAAAATCGCCAATAACTACATGAGTCTCATTTTGGAATTATCCTGAATTTTTAAGCATTGCCACGCCCAAGATAATTATTTGAGGTTATTGTTTTATTATTTGTTGATTGGTTTATTTTTTGGAAGTTGAGGACTTGCAAATAAATACCTATGTTTGAGTTTTTATTTCGCATGTTTCCTCGCTTTAGTGTGGTGAAAAATGTTGTGTTTCACTCTGCAGCAAAGCTTGTTAAACTCTCGTGCTTTAAAACCCTCGCATCACTCAAGATTCCATTTTATGAACCACTCGCTGCGCTCGTGGTTCAAATTCTGGCATCTTTCGCTTGCTCGGGTTTCAATATTTGCACGAGAGTTAAACAATCGCTTTGCTCCCTAGTAAAACAAATAACTATTCTTTTATTAGAGCTTCACGAAATCTTTGTTTGTAGCATCAAAATTGTATTAAAACGCATTTCAGATTGTTTTTACACGTTGATATAAATCATGAAACTAAAAATGAAAATTATTTTTGAATAACTACTTTCTACAAATGAAAACAAACCTGATAAATGGAAGTTGTCCTTGGAAAAAAAATTACAGAACTCCAATATTCATAAGATTACAGCAGTTATCATATGAACCTAAAATCTGAGTCAATAGAAAAAGAAAAAAAGGTAAGCAAACCTGCAAACCTGAATTACTTCGTAACCACATACTTTCCAAACACAATCTTGATACTATCCACAACTTAGAACCTTAAACCTTGTGTTCACATACATTTTTAGTTAAAATATCTGATATTTATTAATAATTAAGTACAAAGAAATCTTCGGACGTGTTTTACGATATTATGTCAAGGGCTAGTCGAGATTTTTTACTCGTTAAAATTTATCTTGTCTATGAAAAAACTAACATTTGTAGTGATGGGACATAAAACAGTTTTATTCCGTTATCGATTCGGTTTTAGTCGATCGATTGTTTTTAGACACGCGATTTTCTTATTTTTTTCTTTGAAAAATGATTGTTCGTGAGTCATTTGGGAAACTATTGATGTGTACCGGTACCTACAACGCTAAGCGGCATAATTCGCGGACTTCGTGGCGGAGTTTAATATCGGATACGTGAGTATGCGGCTTAACCATGACTGCCAGAAGTG
>JALPQI010001773.1:0-103221 GCA_025490895.1 Thaumatotibia leucotreta | reverse complement strand
ATCGTGTCGGTACGTGTTGGTGTCCGCCTGCAACAACGCGTTGACGAGCCCGAAGAGTTGCATGACGCGTTCATCCTGCCGCAAGTCTTCGTGGCCCTTCAGCAGGAACATGTAGTGCTTGCCGTCCGACCCTTGGATGGTGAGGCGGCGGGGGCGCTGCTTCGATTTTATTACCTGGGTGATAAGGTCTACATTTAATTTTCTGGCAATAACTGTACTGGCATTTGGAAATGGAATCATCAGCTATAGAATTTAAGATGCATGTTTGCATTAAATTTTATTTTTAGAAATCGCTATTATGCTTAGCAGGGCAGTGTACACGGTGTACTTGAATGTTGTTTTGTTCCTCGAAACGAAGAAAAGGTGAATTGAGATTCTGAAGAATTATGAAATTTGTCTAGACACATTTGAACGGAGTAGCCGATCTTGATCCGAATTGAAAACACCAAACTCACCAGCAAATAAATAAGTATGTAGGCACTGCCAGCTCAAAGTCGCTGCACTGCGCACTGATGCGCCAATTAATATAAAACCACACCAATCTCACCTGCAAATGACTATGTATATGCGATATTCGGATAATCTTCTCATTAGGCACATACGAGCCGGGCACTGCCAGCTCGAAGTCGCGGCACGCGTGCAGCTTTCTGCTAACGTACTGCAACTCGAGCGAAGCTAGCGAGCGGAACTGGGCGGTGATCAATATAAAACCACACCAATCTCACCTGCAAGTGACTATGTATATGCGATATCCTGATAATCTTCTCATTAGGCACATATGAGCCGGGCACTGCCAGCTCGAAGTCGCGGCACGCGTGCAACTTTCTGATCACGTACTGCAGCTTGACCGACACTAGCGAGCGGAATTGGGCGGTGATCAATATAAACCACCCAAACTCACCTGCAAGTGACTATGTATGTGCGATATCCTGATAATCTTCTCATTAGGCACATATGAGCCGGGCACTGCCAGCTCGAAGTCGCGGCACGCGTGCAGCTTTCTGCTCACGTACTGCAGCTCGAGCGACGCTAGCGAGCGGACCTGGGCGGTGATCGTTATAAAACCACCTAAACTCACCTGTAAGTGACTATGTATATGCGATATCCTGATAATCTTCTCATTAGGCACATACGAGCCGGGCACTGCCAGCTCGAAGTCGCGGCACGCGTGCAGCTTTCTCCTAACGTACTGCAGCTCGAGCGACGCTAGCGAGTGGAACTGGGCGGTGATCGTTATAAAACCACCCAAACTCACCTGCAAGTGACTATGTATATGCGATATCCTGATAATCTTCTCATTAGGCACATACGAGCCGGGCACTGCCAGCTCGAAGTCGCGGCACGCGTGCAGCTTTCTGCTCACGTACTGCAGCTCGAGCGACGCTAGCGAGCGGAACTGGACGGTGATCGTTATAAAACCACCCAAACTCACCTGCAAGTGACTATGTATATGCGATATCCGGATAATCTTCTCATTAGGCACATATGAGCCGGGCACTGCCAACTCGAAGTCGCGGCACGCGTGCAGCTTTCTGCTAACGTACTGCAGCTCGAGAGACGCTAGCGAGCGGAACTGGGCGGTGATGCGGCGGAACACGTGGTAGTACAGGTCCCATGCCTCGTTGAGGTGACGGTCGTCGTTGGTCTCCTGCGAGAACAATACATTGGGAAACATAGTTAGGAAAATAGGAAAATTAAAGTTACATAAGGGCTTGTCCATTAATCACGTCATACAATTTTGGCCTGTTTTAATAGACCCCCCCATCCCCCATGGTGATATTTTCATTTTCTGCCCCCCCCCCCTCATCCTAGCCAATATGACGTGTAATTTTTTGCCAACTGAAGTAGTCCTTTTAATAACACTTGAATTTACGTAAGTACCTACTTGTTTGCCAACTACAAGGTAATTTCCCCAAAAATATACATGTAAATAAGTATCGACTGAAGAGTCTCCCCACAGGCTCACAGCAATCAATAACATTGGAATCCACATAAGCCGGTCAAAAAAAGCCGTAACCGCTTCAGCCGAGCCGATATGTTCCAATAGACGCCTTTTTCGCGCTTATGCCGTCGACATAAAGATTTTTTGTACAGGCGTAAGCTGATTCCGCGTCGATTAATTTGCGGTGTCTCTACTGACAAACGCTTGTAGATTATGTATCAGCATTCAGCTCCTTTGTCACTCTATGTTTCACTTCACAGCCGAAGACTTGTTGATATATTTGAAGAGGGAAAACTT
Organism: Thaumatotibia leucotreta; assembly: GCA_025490895.1. Lineage (NCBI taxonomy): Eukaryota > Metazoa > Arthropoda > Insecta > Lepidoptera > Tortricidae > Thaumatotibia > Thaumatotibia leucotreta. Next base: position 100,982 of record JALPQI010001773.1, on the reverse strand, counting down.
AATGCGGCTAGGCATGTATTGTAGTAAATACACAAATTAATAATTTTATATTGGATATTTCAAATCTTCCGCCCTTATTTACGATAACTTTGGTTTGCCAATATAAAAAGCTCGCCCCTAATATATGGACTTTAGCCATAGGATATATTATATCGTTTTCTATTCTCCGTGACTTCTTTATATTTTTATCTTAACGAATAATTTTAATGTGCTGATAGTTTACGTGCGCCTTGGGTGTGCCATTCGTGGACTATAAGTGTGAAATAAGCTTAAAAAGTCTCGTTTTGTTTACTGTCATTGACTTATGTCTATCTATGGTTAACGTCAACTTGTCAGTGTCACTTTTGACAGTGACAGTATCGTTTTCAATAATATTAATATTATATCAAACAATGAAACGACTTTACACTTGAGCGTTTGTTTTTTCTGTGAATTTCGGTTCTTTCTTTAGCTTCAACAGATTTGTGATAAACATAATCCACAATAATGGCAATCAAATGTTTTGTGCCGCAATGTCATAATACTAAAAAACACAACTCGGACAAAATATTCTTCTACGTGCAGAACTGCTTAAAACAGGAATGGTGCCGCGAAGCGAATGTCCCTTATGATCCCAAATTTAATTATTATTGTTGTGAAGATCACCTTGATGTGAGTTTATTTGCATGAATGCATTTTTACTTTTTTACTATTCAAGAGAAGAACATAATATAATATTTGTAAATAATTTTACAGTTGATGGAAGACTTGGAATACTATCATAATTGCATATCAATTAATGGATGTCCAATACTGAAGTCCACCGCAAGACTGAAACTGAACTTGAGCATTCCATTGGAACTTGATTCAATAAAGTTGGAGGAAAGTGTATGTAGTATTACAAGTAATCATTGCATTTTCGGTCATACTTTATAGTATACATATTACATATAGGCCTTCTAAATGATATACAAATCTGTTTATACATTTGAACATTTGTATTTACACACACAAGCTCCATGTGGAGCCAGCTCCAACAGATTGTAGAACCTAAATGTTGATCCTTTATTTAGATTTTTTCCTTTTTGTTAATACAACTATAATCAGACTCACTCGGTTTTAACTGTGTACAACTATTCTACAGGATACTGAGGAGTCTTCAGAATTAGAGAAACAACTTCTCAGCAAAGATAATATACCATCAGCCCCCAAGAAGAAATGCTATCCGTCAACCACAACTTGCTCTAAAGGTCTTGGAGTTCAAGTGGCTACATATGATGTTGGTGTTCAAGGTTCAGTATCAACTAAGGAAAAGAGCACCAACTACAATATACCAAAGCTATCAACATCAACACAAACAACTCCCAAAACATCGGAACCTGAACCAGCGGAAAATCTCGAGGACCTACATATGCAATTCTTTATGAAAGATATTCGTAAGAATCCACAACAAAAATTAGGCATTCCAAATCAATTCCAGTGGATACTTAAACATATTTGTGAACAATACCAAAATGGAATATCTGAGCTGACTCTCATTGTTACTCTTTTTAAAATAAAGCAAAATCCTTCCATGACAGAACTCGGCGACCAGTTTGAACATCCTTCATATGAAATTAAAAAGTCTCTTGTAAAAGGGATAAAATGTCTAGCAAACTTCTTTCAGAATTTGATCTATCTACCATCACCAGTGCAAATAGAATCTCAACTACCTCGAACATTTAAAGCCAAATATCCACACATGCAGTGTATGTTACAATGCTTAGAAGTAGAATTTGACACTCCATCAGACCCATTCCGTCAAGCCCAAACCTGGTCACAAGATAAATATGGTAACACCATAAAATATCTGATAGGGTGCACACCCAATGGGTTTGTGGCTTTTGTATCTGAAGGTTATGGGGGAGCAATATCTGAAAAGGATATTTTAGAGAGGAGCAAGTTTATAGATATTTTGCCTCCTAATGCTGAAATAATGGCAGTAAGTGGTTTCAAAGGAGTTGAAACCCATCTGTTGAGAAAGGGTATACAGCTTGTTCGCTTGAATCAGCTAAGTATTAGTGCAACCACCAAACCTATAAAAGAACGGGTTATCCTAAACAAAACTATAAGAATTTTAAACGGTCATTTTAGGAGGATGATGAAACGGTTCACGAGGTTTGCGATGCTTCATCCTAACACTGAAGTGAATTACTGGCACATAGGATATATGGATCAGATACTGATAATAGCTAGTGGATTAGTAAATTTACAAATCACAGCATTAAATAAGTAATTAGGTATGCATCCTGGTTTTTTATTTACATCTAGGGGTGAAGGATTACGACATGTTACACAATCCCTGGAAAAATATATCAGTCATATAAAATTATCACTAGCATTTTCTCTAGGAATATAAAAGTTAAGGACAGCTAACATTTATCAGACAGATATATATATAGATATATTTTATTCAGGGAAGGTATGGAATAGGCCCTTAATGTATAGGTAAATTCACGAAAGCTGGCACGAATGGAATGAATGAAATAAATGACCTCTATCATTTTGTGTATGCGGACGTGCTATACCAAGCTGTATCTACTGTCATTTTGACATTCACACATAGATACATTCTGTCACTTACTCGATCCATTCGTGCCAGCTTTCGTGAATTTACCTGTAGCATCAGCCAAAAATATGGTTTACTAGTTTTAACCCTTAATTGCATGACCTTGACAAAGATTTATTCGAATTTGAATTCTGAAATGTTGTCAATAGAGTCGAGAATACATGATGGGCCTATGCATTTAAGGGTTAAATCGTACCTCGTATGTGGGCATTTTAATTTGTTGGGGTACCTACCCAATTAGCGCGAAGTTAAAAAACTTTTCATCACACTTGCTGTCTAAGCGCGTCATTGTTTGCGCGCGCAGCGGGAGTAATAGAAAAGTGAAATTCCCTAGGGAGTAATAGAAATCTCAGTACGTAATTTAATAATGTTATTTCTTAAAACTTATTTTTTTGTCGGCAAGTGTGATGAAAAACATTGTATGCATCACGGTCGGTAAGCGGAATACTAACTCGAGTTTCCCTTGATGCACAATGTACTATTAATTTCAATCAGCTTCGTAACGACAATTAAGCACTAAATTTCGATAATATCTCGGTTTTGGTGTTCATTTTACAAACTATACAGGGTGGTCCAAACCTTGACGTCAAAAATTTTTTTTTAGATTCCTCACGTCATGAGCTATCACAATATACCCCATGTATGTTGGCCGATTTTTTGTAGTTTTCGAGTTATGAATTTTTGAAATTTTTTTTTTGAGAAATTCTGTAATGATGAAATTTATTAATAAAAAAAAACTGTTGGGTTTTTTAACTAGTTTCTTTTTGTAAAAGTATTACTACAAATAAAGGATTTACAGCCAAAAAAATTAGCGTCCTCACTTTGATACAAGTAGGATAAAAAAATACCAAATTCAAAATTTTGCGCTAAAAACGCATCAAAATAGCATTAATGTACGTAAATAAAAAAATAAAACATATCCCAAGAAATTTTCGTATTCTAAAGACCACCCTAGACCTTGAGCCTTCGTAAAAGCAAAAAAAAAGTGATACTTAATGATGAGGATTTTGCGGAGTAGTCGGTCAAATAAACTTAAAAAAGCTTAAAATTTTAAAGTAGTAAAAAATTACTTGAATAACTACACAAATTGAGTTTTCGTGGTATTTTCTATCTTTTTTTATTGATAAGAACAACAAAACAGACGAAATTTTACTTCATTTTTAAATAAAAAATTTAGAAGTTTTTTTTTTTTTTTTTTTTGACCGACTATACCGAAAAATCCTCATCATTAAGTATCACTTTTTTTTGCTTTTACGAAGGCTTAAGGTCTAGGGCGGTCTTTAGATTACCAAAAATCTTTGGCATATGTTTTATTTTTTTTATTTACGTACATTAATGCTATTTTGATGCGTTTTTAACGTAAAATTTTGAATTTGGTATTTTTTATCCTACTTGTATCAAAGTGAGGACGCTAATTTTTTTGTCAGTAAATGCTTTATTTGTAGTAATACTTTTACAAAAAGAACCTAGATAAAAAACCAAAAAGGTTTTTTTTATTAATAAATTTCTTCATTCCAGAATTTTACAAAAAAAAAATTTTCAAAAATCCATAACTCGTAAACTACAAAAAATCGGCCAACATACATGGGGTATATTCTGATAGCTCATGACGTGAGGAATCTAAAAAAAATTTTTTGACGTCAAGGTTTGGACCACCCTGTATTTACGCCATATTATAATATAAAAACGCCGATCGAGTTTAACTTCCTAAAGATATTCTAGTTAATTGTCGTTACGAAGCTGATTGAAATTAAGGTTTTTGAACTTCACGCTAATTGGGTAACCCAAAAAGTAAAAATGCCCATGTGGTTATATAGTACGAGACGTACGGACTTTGGCAACCTTCAATATTCAACTCCGAGTTACAGCTTAGCCAGAATTTGTCTCTTTCGTGCATAATCAAGAGATAATCACTGGCTTTTTCTTATGCTAATATTGCCACCCCAAAAAGAGGGATGGATATACTCTTTCTGGTTTCTACACTTTCTACTAACTAGTTTGGCAACAAAAACCCTACCTTGTACATCTCGCCCCACCGCTGCGCAGCGTCCAGGTCGCGGCCGTACATCTGCAGGAACGACACCTCTTTCAGGGACTGCGGCGGCCGCGCCAGCATGGAGTGCATGCGTTCCAGGGTTCGCGCCATGCCCTTGTAGTCTTTCTCGCTGAAGTACAATCTGCGACACGCAAAGGCTTGCAAATTTAGTTATGGGCTAACAGGGGAATTCTTGGAGATTGGCCCCAATTAGCCCACATATGGTTAGGGTGATAATATCAATTCGTATACAGTGTGGCGAAAAAATAAGTGCATTCCCGCTGCCAGTGAGGTTTAGGAAATTTGATAAGGTATATTTTTAGAAATTAGTTCAAGTTTCAGAAGTACCTAGTCGTTCTAAGTAGTCCTAAGCCTACACCTAGCGGGCACACACGGTGCCTACGTTTAAAAAAATAGACCATTCTGAAAGTTCCAAAAGCACCAAGGGGACATATTCTGCGTCCCAAAACCTCACAGGCAACGGGAATACACTTATTTTTTGGCCACCTGGTATAGATAAAGCGATTGTCTAATCACCTTGAGGCTTCGTCCAACGCAATGAACACTTGGTCGTGCCACAATATCGCCACCTTGATCAACTCCTCCGATATAATCGCGGCTTCATTTACTAAATTCTGCGAGTGCACGCACATCGTCTTCAATATGTAATGTGCGGCGTTTTTACGCGTCACGAATGAGGATTTCGTTGCCACCGTCAAAGGATATACTAATGCTTGAGGGTGCAGTTTGCTTATATCTATCAGCAGTATGTGGACTAGCTTTGCCACCAAGCTTCTTGGAGAATCTATTCTGGCAATCAACTGGGGTATCACTTGTAGCCATATATTTATATCGATCTGTCTTATTCCTTCGAATAAAGCGTCGTAAACTGTCGGATTGTGTCCATGATCGAACCATAAGGTTAGTAGTCTTAGAGTGTCTTGAAGAGAGCTTCCATTGGAGATACTTATAGATTTGAAGAAACCTTCGATAGCGGGTATCGTGTGGGTGTTTATGAAGTCGGCTCTGGAAACTTTCTTCTCGCTAGATCCTCCAGCTACGCTGCTTTCTGAAATGTTATCTTGTTGTTTGTAGAACAGGACGGTTTCGAAATTCATACATGCCCAGGCGTGACAACCTTTGTACCACTCAGGAGCTAAGATTGTGGCTGCAGAATAGTTACGTAGAATCTCAGGAATAGACAACTCGTTGATCTCTTGAAGGGATTCGCACCAAGAGCCAAGTTTAAGGTGACAGCGCGCGAGCAAACGGCATTGTTCTTCGTTATCAGGTTCAGAATTGTCCACAAACCTTTGCAGAATATCGTAGGCGTATCTCTTGTTGCCGGCTTCCCAAAGATTCTTACTATAAGCTAGAACGATCCTGGGATCCTGCATGTGGAGTAGAACATCTGGATTGTTGATCGGATCACTGCCGATTATAGATAAGACAATTTTATGAGCCTGACTTAGAGAGCCCGTCTTCCGGCACAGAGAAGCAAACTTTAGCCAGGTTTGGAAATCTTCGCGTGGGCTCAGAACAAGACTTCTTATCTGCAGCAATTTTCTCCAATCTTCAACCAGTCTTTGGCCACCTTGTAGACGCGACCACCACGTTTTACGGATGGTACTTCTTCGTTCTTCTACCAGTTTGTAAGTAACTACTTCTTCGAGTTCTGTCAGTAGTTGCGCATTGACTAGCGCCCCGTAAGCTCTTTGATAGCTTTCTGTTACTACTGCCGTTAGTTCTGTGTCTAGAAGACTTCTGGCTAAGTCGATGTAATGCCTAGACTCGGGCCATTGGCTCTCGTGAATTGCTAATATGGCTCTATAGAAAGCGCCTTCCTGAGTGTCCTCTGGTATACAATCAACATTCTTTTTCATGGCATCCCATTCTTGAAGACCCCAAGAAGCTGCTGCAGCGATTTTTGCCGATTTCTTTCTGACTTCATCGGACAAGGTGTCCCATTGGTCAGATGTTATATTGTACAGTTTGCGCCACTCTCCCATCGCTTCCAAGCATCTCATAAGACCCAATTTTGACTCGTCATCTTGTGGTTCGACTTCTAACTTCTTATTGTAAAGGTCCAAGGCTTGATCCCAGTTGTGTAGTTTCTCGTACCAACGAACGTGAACGTTTAGAGAGCAGTCACCATCTTTCTTCTGCATGATAACTTTTTCTAACAAACCATTGGCCGCTTCTTTCTGCTGTAGCTTGTTATTGATGTGTATAAGAGCTTCAACAACCTGAGTCGATGGATTGTTTCGATACTCTTCTTCCTGAAATATTATGGTTGATTAGCTAAATTTTAGATCCATATTCTTTTATTCTACTTGAGTTACGGTAGACAATTAAATATTCAGTTATAAAATCACTCTCTCATTCCTAGATTTACAATAAAATACCAGTCAATGTCAATCGTTCTTAACAATTCACCTTATTTGATACTTAGTTACTTACTGAAAAAAATCAGGTGTGTTCACTAATCCAGCATAATGGATGACGTTAACTATTCTCAACATAATAATTTGAGGTACCTTGTAATACAACGCCTTAGCATACGCCTTGCAATTGATCGCCGTATCACCCAACAGCCTGATGGAAATCGGCAGTTCTCCCTTCTTGCAGTGCTCCATAAACTCAGCTAAAGTGAGGACAGCAAGTGCAACATCAGGCGCGTCTGGTACAGCCAGCGCGCTTTCCAACGCGTTGGACAGCGAACGACGGGATTGGTCGTCCAGCTCCGTCCAACAGGAGACAAAGGCCGCGTTGAACAGGTCGTAGGCCAGTTGAGGGTAGTTTTGGGCGAGGGTCGAGCAAGCCCTGAAATGTTGGCGTTGGTGTAAATTCTGGGGTATACTGATTTATCTTAATCTTCAAATATATAAAATGAGTGCGAGTTGCGAGGCAAATATGGGGAATAATAAGATATGCCCCTCATCCACGAATTCCTGTTGGCTATTTGCTTCGTTACTTACTTACGATAGCTACTGCAAGTAGTGGATTTCTAATATACATAAGATGTAGAAATTTTCATGAGAAAAGCATAGGTACAATTACACCTATATGGCGCTAGGTAATGGCCGATACTCCAAATAACTTTTCTCAAAATTGTATGAAATGAATTTGTGAATATTTTTATCTACCTGATGGCAGGACTGTTGGACTCGTTAAGGAAGGTGACGCTCAAGTCCCGGAGCCACTCGAGCCAGTCTTCCTTCGTGATGAGGTTGCCCACAGCCCAGCTCTTCCGCAGCGCGTACAGATTTACCGTCAACTTCTGCATTGTCTGAATTTCGTTGGTAGCTACCACCTGTAGGTGTAAATGTCGTATTATTAAAAAAAAGAAAAACTTGACGTATAAGTTAAATATAAAAGATAATAAAAGTAAACTCACTTTTTTCCTAAGGCGCATACGAGTCTCATCCATGTAATCATCATCACAGGCCAGTGTAGAAACAACTTGCAATCGTGTGATTAATACTATGTACTGCGGACACTGTATCTTATGCTTCATCATCAGCCGTTCCATTGAAGGAATGTAGTCGATGTATTCCCGCCCAAGCTGAATGATAAGCGCACATAGTGTGTTCATGGCTGTTTGCCTCAACGGCGGGTTGCTGTCCAAAACACGAGCTAACGCTTGAATTATAGATGCCGCATAGGGCTTAAAGTACAAGTATATCGACAGGTGCTCAATTGTCTCCATTGCTAGCTTCGATATAGATGTAGGAATGTTTCTGCCGTCGAACAAAGCAGTAATCGCGGGCACTATTGACAAAAGTACATCGTCCAAATTATTCTCGAATTTTTGGATAGTGAGAAGCAACTTTTCAGTCAAAAATCTGTCTTTGCTTCTATCATACTTGAGGATATGCAAAATGTTTGGCAGAATTTTTCGCAGGTACACTTTGAACTCTGTGCCAATAGCGACGGTTATGTGCTCGACAAGCATTATCAATGTCGGTTGCAGAGGAGTATCTGGTGTCCAATACTCTCTGATGATGTCGAAGATCTCTTCCAAGTAGTTTCGAATGTGAATTTTAACGACCGAAATTAATTGCGCCAACTGGGTAAACAGGAATTCACGAAAGTTAGCGCTCTCTGTCGTGCGTATCACGTATAGGAGGCTCGGGGTGACGCGGGAAATGTACGGAACACATTTAATGCCAAGAGACTGGAAGATGAAGGTTACGGAGTGAACTGCGCTCGTGTGGTGTTGTGCCAGTAAAGGATCCCTTAGGATTCGCATCAGCGAGGTTAGCACGATGGCCGGGTAGAACTCGTCCAAGACTATCGGCGACATGTTCACCAACATTTCGCTCGTATTCAAATCAAAGTTGTCATTAGTTACCGACTCTTCAATTGCAGGAATCAAAGTCGAAACCGTTTGAAAATCTATCAAACCCTGATTAACCTTATGCTTATACGGATCTAGAGCGCCCAAAAGACCCAAGACTCGAATAGTTTCGCGCCTGTCCCGGCTCTGCTGTTCCGATTTCAAAAAGCTCAAGAGCATGTCCATCAGTTGGGGGTATTCCATGTACGGAGTGACCACGTGGCCGGTAGCGCTGATGACTTGGCCAAATGACCACAAAGCGATACTCCTCTTCTCTGGTTGATTGGGGTCCGATAGCAATTCAAGCTGAATGGAGATTAGTTCCGGCAGCCATTGATGTAAGGCGTGGCCGCCACCGTATACTTCCGCTAAGTCGCCGATAGCTTTAAGTATTAACGATACCATTGTAGGGTTACTCTCTTTTTCTCTTAGTTTAGGCACGAGCACTTTCAATATCGTGTCAACAAATTGTCTCGTAATTCGTGGCGCATGCGAAATGATGTTGTTCACCATTCTCAGCGACTGTTCTTTATTGCGTGCAGATTCAGAATACTGAAGTTCCATCAATATCTGCACAAAAAGCTGGCGCAGCGTTGGCGTTGTGTAGCTCGGATTAATGTTGCTCAGTCTCCCGATCACGCACAGGGCGAGTTCGCTCACGTCGACATTGGAGTCATTGATGGCCACAAATAGGCAGCTTAAATGTTCTTCGACAGCTAAATACTTATCAAACGCGGGGTTTGTAAATATTTCGAGTACTCTGTATCGGACTTCATGGTCAAAATCGGAACGACCCAGCGCAAGAAGCTTTCCTATAGACTCGTCTATAAGCATATGAAGAGTTCTGGAGTTTGTGACGGAACTTCGCTCGATGGCTTTAATGAGAAGTTTCGCAGCCGTCTTTACAGCTTCCATCCTAATGTCGTGTTGCTCGCTTAGTAAATAATGATCTGTGCATCTTCTTATGAAACTCATTAATGTATTGTTCCACTCGAAATCGAATGCGCCTAACGTACGTAATGCTAAGACTAGTTTGTTAGCGTCATGAGGCTCAACCAGCAATGCTGATGATAATAAATGTACGATCTGCTGCTCTGAACTATTTGGAGCGTACGGTTTTTTCCTTAAAATTAAAGACAGCATGTTCAAAAGTTTTTCAGTAATGTCTTTCTTTAATGAGGGGACATTTTGACTTAATTCTTTAAAGCAAGTTGTCAGCTGAGCGCTCAATCCTGTGGCGCACATAGGATCTAACAGCTCTCTCAATTCATTGGCCACATTTTCCTTCATAGCAAAACCAAGTAAGGTGACACAATTGAACAGTGGAGTATCAGACCCGATTCGTTTTTTTGGTGTCTCCTTCAGTGGCAAAGTCAGTTTTATGATTTCAATAATCCTACCTAAGTATGTCTGGATGTCTGTCTCAACGGCAACACAAATGAGCCCTAAAGTAGTAAACGCCATGGCCCTCTCTTTTTCCCTTCCTCTTAAAAAAGTGATCAGGTGGTTAATTGTGGATTTAAGATGTCTCTTAGAAAATACTTCTCTGTTAAATGCAGCCAATCGAGGTATCATCAGCAAGAGCATTTGATGGACATTGTGAGCTCTAGATATTTGCTGTGCCATTACATCTGAAACACAATAAAATTTGTATGAAATCTATGACACTGGATATAATTTTGCCAAAACAATCTGGTAAGTCTTGTCAAGACTGAAGTTAAGGCCAAGATTTTATAGGTACTATGGGAATTTATAATCTACTCTCCTTACTTAATCTTGGACACTTCATAGTTGTTTGTTTGAATTTGAACCTTATAATTTTAGTCAATAGAGTTGAATTCAACTGCAATTTATTTTCTTTATGAAGGGATTTGAACATGAGGAAGGAGCAGTACACATATACTAGATGTCTGCATACATTAATATTCTATTAGTCTGATGCAAAAATGGGATCTATGTTTACCTGAACAAATTTTTTCATATTTTTCAGTAACCAGTTTTTTGCAAATATTGGACTCATATATAATAGTTTGTTGTTTCTCCTCAGAAAAATGTTGTTGACTCCATGAAGTATGCACCTTAGTGCTCAGTGACATCATCTCATCTGATGTATCCTGCTCAGCATCAAGTTTTTGCATCAGAGCTGTGTACTCCTTTTCCCAGGCAGAGTTGGAACATCTCAAAAGTTCATTCAAAATCAATAATGCACCATGAACATGATCATCTCTATTTAGCCCTTTCTCTCTTATTGGCTGATCTGTAAAAGAAGTCATAGCTTCTTCGTAACATTCAGAATACCACTGAGCTTTATTGACCTGCTCCGGTAGTTCCCTCTGAGCTGTGACCACTAAAGCTGCCCTGAGAGCTTTTGCCGCTGCTTCTCGTATCTGGTCTTTTGGATCTCTCAAGGCTATCATGACATGATTAAAAAATTTACCAATTTGTTGGTAGAACCATGATGGCATAGCTATAGCCAGTTCCTTAAGGATAAGGACTGCAGATAATCTTTTTCCTTCATTCCGTTCTTCTGCAAGCCACTCATAGCATTTCTTCATTTCTTGCTCAACATACTCTCCTCTCTTGACGCCCAGTGTGGCAGCCAAGCGACCCATAGCTTTGGCTGCTAGCTCGACAATGCCAATGTCAGTGGAAGGAAAGACATTTCTTAAATATTGAGTGTAGCGAATAGTCCTGCTTTTTGTTGTTTCGGTATCCCCTCCAATCAAACATACTGTAAAGAAGATCATTTTATAATTAGATTACTATATTCTGATTGATTTATACATACATGCCTAACACAGAATGCATCCAATACATATGATTTATTTCAACTCATAGTTTGATAAGATTGTTAAAAAAGCTTGCAACTATCCAAAAGCTCCCAGTTATGGTCCAAAATGAAATAAATGCTTCTATCTTCAATAAAGTATAATTATTATATTATGCAGTTCTTTCATAAAACTTATATAAAACCTTAAAGAAGATTCTCATTGAAGCTTAATCATTACAATTTGAACTAGCGGACCATAGTTCTAATAAAGGACTATAGTTTGATAGTTATATCACAAAATAGATGAATTATACATGTAAAGTGAACGAAACAATTGCACTTATTTCTAAAAAGCATAGCTAAATACAGGGTTATTTTTTCACCAGTACAATAAATTTTCCCACATATTTGGTATCGATAATAGATTACATTTATCAAATAAAATTGACATTTTTTTTTCATTTATTATTAATTTATCCTTCATGCAAATGCAAAATAATGGGCCTACTAATGATAAGACGTCAACGGGGTGCGGGACGCAGAGGGCGGCGGAAAGTGGTGAGCGACCTGCACACAAGTTGGCAACATAGCAGTTACCTCAATCTCGGTGACTAGGTCAGGGACGGTCAGTGTCACGGTTGACGTAGGTATGTGCGCACGCGCCGCATCGTACTACCTTCAGTAGGAAATTGCTCGTACGAAATGATTCGTAGTTATTTTCTCATTGGGGAAAATGCAGTGGCAGCCCAGCGGCTATATGCTGAATAAAGTGTGCCCCGCCTGGAAAATGCCAGTGTTATAGCTATGGCCAGCCAGGTCAACAGATTTGACCCCGTGTGACTGTTTTTGTGGGGTGAGGGTAGGCCCAAAATTTAAAAGACTTAAAAAATCTAATAATAAGTGCATTTGATGAACTTAAAAGTGAGAACTACAGACTTGTGTTGGGAAATATTGAAGGAAACATTCAAAAACGGGCAAGAGTGTGTTTAGATAACCACGGCCAACATTTTGAACACTTGCTTAAGTATGTGAATTAATTAATTAGTATGAGAAATGGACTCCATTAATCAGGTATGTTTTTTTTATTCCAATCATTGTGCATAAAGTTGATTTCAAGTGTTTAAATACGCCTCAATGAAGAAAGTTTCTGTCCTTAGTGCAAGTATGAAGGAAGATTTGGGATCAAGTAAAATTTTTTTGCCAAGTCATAATCATAAGTTAATTATCATTGCCGCTTTTCTAAGCCGCCATGCCACGTGCGATGACGTTGTAAACAAACAGTTGCCAGTTCGTGTGTTTTGCTAGTTATGTACATTGATAATGCGTAATGCGTCCAATTTTCTTATTAGGTTTGCAGATAAGTTCAAACATCGGTATTTTAGTTTTTTTGTTCTAAAGGGGTAGTAACAAAAAATGTTAGTATTCTGTAACTTGGACTACTATTACGTATGTTGATTTATTGTACTAGTGAAAAAATAACCCTGTATATTTCAGTACATTTCACAAAGAAGCAATTTAAGTTACACAGATCTTTAGGAAAAAGAAGGTAATATTTGATCCAATTAAAACATAACCTGTGTGATACAGGTTCTTACCAATTGTGAGTATTCCGGCTTTCTTCTCATTATTATCGTAGCTGGATGTGAGTGTATGAATCTGCTGGTTAAAGTCGTCCAGCACCTGCGCCATGGTCTCTGGGGACAGCTCCCGCAAGTCTGTCTTCGCGAAGTGCAACAGCTCGCGAATAGCTCTATGTCGAGTCTCCGAGTGTCGGGACTTCAGCCCCGCCACGAGCTCGGACACATTGAATCCCGTCATTTTATATAACTATCCGGCTATCGACCTAATTACACCCAAACACTTTAACTGAGTATTCACATTGTAACACATACACTTAGAAGGTAGATTTACTAATGCTTTACCGTCTATTCATTATCGATATAAAATGCTATAAGATAGTATGCCTAAAATACTAGGGTTGTTTTCCTTATAAGGTAAATTTCTTTAAAATGTAAACAAAAATATACAGCAAAACATGCGGCCTCCCTGACATAAACAAAATGACACTAGGCACAGATAATGCTCATGAAATTATGAATTTCATTCATCTCGTTCTGAATGAGTTCTCAGAAATTAATTTAAGCGTCTCAAAATCAAAATTTCAAAGATACATGGAAACACATAATTTATATGTGAATAGAATGCTCTGAGATAAATATATAACGGCGGAAATATTTTTATCCACAACTGTTTACAGAGCCATCTCTGGAATCATTTGTACAAATGTAATCAAACAAAGCAAGAATGACGCGTGTATTTTCAATACTTTCTACTTGTCATCCATCCACCAACCACAAACAACGAATTGGATTTGAGTAATACCATCCTTCTGTTATTCCCGAAATAGAGGGTAAATCTGACGAGCTTCACACGTACAACTTTAGCAAAAAAAATCCTTATTTTTCGCATACAATAATAAGTACCCAAATTGATGCGACTTCTCAGCAATAGTATGTTAAATGAAACTAGGGAAAATATTTTTGTTTATTCTTTCCATTTAAAGATACAACTAACTACGATAGAGCCATTCGCTCAATTATCTTTACTAAAATGACACCGAATAATAAAGAAGTAATCAATTTCATTCGTAAAAGTACAAAAGACAGTAGGTATGTTGTTTTTTGACCTTCAAGTAATCAGTAGCATAGCACAGGGTAAACTTTCAATTAGTACCTGGCAGCACCGTCAGCTGAGAGGTGACTGACTGCTTGACGTTGTGTGGCTTGCTCCGTATTCGTTCTTGTTTAACATTTTGAGAAATTCTGAGAAACAGTGCGTACAATAGTTTAAGTTCACAGTCAGTATAAACGTCCAGCACAATGAGTGAACTAAGTCAGGAGGAGGTGAGTGTAAATTTTGATCCATAAATGAGCTCCAGCGTAGTGCGTATGGGAAGTCTAATTTCGTAACAAAACAAAGCGTTGGCGTTCGATGGTCGCGCGAGTTTGTTTGTTCGCACGTGCTGCAGCCTCATGGTTGTTGCAGATACGGAGACGGAGGCTGGCCCGGCTGGCTGCGCTGAGCGGGCCTGGCAGCGCTGCGCCCGCGAGCCCGCCCGCCACTCCTGGCGCGTCGGCGCCGCTGCCCGCGCTGCGCGCCAGCCCGCCCGCGCACTCCACGGAGCCCAGCACGCCCGAGGACATCGCCAACGCCAACAAACAGCCATTCTATTCAGACGGAGTTAAGAAGAGTGATGATCAGACTGAGATACCTGCGGATGGATTAATTGTTACAGAAAAAACGGACAATAATTTACTAGACGAGATGCCAGACACAAAAATGACAGATCTGTCTCAGACGAGGCAGTACAGTTTTGATTCTATGGGTGATGACACACTGGTTAGTTGTGGTTCAGTGCGGGTGGGAAGTTTGCCACGGCCTACAGGGGTAGAGCAGGGTACACCGCGAGAAGATAGCACCTCACGGTCAATATCTCCAGCACAGTTTGTTGAGCCGTCGCCTGTGCGGCCGCGGCCGAGCAATGCCTCCCCGAGCTGCTCCAGGCGATCACTTTCCATGGAAGTGGATGATGTGTCTGAAAGGAATTCACAGTCTGAGCAACAACAGGAGCCCATGGAGGTAAGTGTCCATTAATTATTACTTGTTTCCTTTATTTCTTTCTCCACAACAATGCACTGGATTCAGAACTATTGAACAAAGCCGGTGAATCATTTGATACAGAAAATAACATTTAGTTTAATTAAGCACAGCTGTGTTTTACACCTGTTAAAAATGCAATCAAAATTATAATAAGAATAATTCAAATAAGATTGTCATGCAAGTCTAATAGGTCTTAATTGAATTTAATAAATTGGCGAAATCAATATCTTCATCCAGTAACTACATACAGTAAATAATAAAAACATGTGTAGGTTAGGTGACAGTGAACATCAATCACATGGATTGTCTCCATGTGCAATATTTTATTTGTTATGTATGAGATCTATGCAATGACAACAACATTCAAGGTTGTGTCACTCAGACTTCCAACTACAAACATGAAGACTTATGTAAACAATAGGCTGGCAGACTGTAGTTAAGGAAATAAGCTATCTCAACTAATTTCTACTCAAAAATTTGGATGGAAACAATGTAACATTATTATTTAAATGTTGAATTACTTGTAATTAACTGAATTCTTTGAATAATTTTCTATATTGCAATTAGAATCTAGATTTTCATTTAAAATAATTGAAGAGTAAGTGAAATGACCTAGAGGTATATCATACATATAATTTTTAGACCTCACAGTGACACCATGTTTAAAATATATGTTCTGCAGCAATAGAAAACCACTCTGGTAATATTGCCCAAACTGGAAAGCATCACCTATTTTATGATTGAGAATGAGCCTTCTGATAGTATTGTAGAACTTGTAACATGAGCTTTTATCAGACGAAGAGGTATAGACACTTGCCACAACAATATGTACAAGTCATTTTGTGGCCTTGCATGCTATTTACCTGTCAGCAACCAACACCGTCGTACGAATGCGTACAATAGCTGCTATTGAATAGCATGCCTGTTATTGTCTCAAAATAAAATGGATAAATTTGTCATGGTGATTCTGGTATGTATTTTGGAGTTTCATTTACTTTTGGTGGTAAACAAGCTACCCACAATCACCATATTCCATAGCTATAGCAGCTCGCTAGGGTCGTCAGCCGATTTAACCCTTTGAATGACAAGAACAACTAACATGGTTGTGTGTTGTCATGCCTGCGACCCGGCCAACAGCCACTAAATTGGCATTGAGTGTTCTGTCAACTGTCTTGCTGACAGATAAGGTTTATTTTCAATACAGGTGGTGCCTTTTTTAAGCACTAGTGTTAGAAGTGGTTCGTTTCTTGTCAAGTCGAAACTTCGAAGGACTATCTGTACTGAAAAACGTCGTACGGCACAAGTGAGGAAATTCGTAATTCGTGTCGATTTAAAACACTCACTTCGGTCCTGTTTTAATTGATCGCCACTCGTTACGGTCTTAATTTTTTTCGCACTTGTATCGTAATGTACTATTTCGTTGCGATTTCGATGCGAGCGGGAAGGCGGTTAAGAAAGTGCCTAGCCTAGTGCCCATGTCTCTTTTTTTATTTTTACATGACCTATTCTCTATTGTTTGGTATCTGTGGTAGGCTTTTAATAAAATGTGCAATTAATCAACTTTATAACTTGACGACGCTAATTGCTACGTTAACGTTACATAAGACGCTACGCACGTTTTGATAATAGGTGTCATTTAAAATGTAACAATGCTAAAATGTAAATTCATACATTTCATTTACATTTAATTGCTTTATGAACATCGTTTTCCATGTTTAATGCTCTTCAAAAACGTTCGCCTGCCGTGACATGACACGCTCAAGATAACATGAGTAAATCAGAAGCGTAGATACAGTCAATTTATTAGCTTGCCACTTAAATTAAACGGTTTATGAGGTAGTTACGTGTTAGTTTTCTAATAACAAATATGCAATTTGTTTTAATATACATGTTATGTATACAACTGTCGTATGCGACTAGACCATTACTCGTAGATATTGTAATAATGATGAACCTAGAGTTACGCGGTTTGCTTATTCAAAATAAATGGACTAGTATTAAGTAAGTACCTAGTATAGATACTCGATGATTTTGCAACCTAATCCTATTTCTCATTTCATCAGTTCAGTGGCACTTACGCCCTTCTGTGGCGTGTGGCTATACTGGCCATCCAAAGTCCTGGGTATGCCGCGGCTGGAACTAAATTTATTCAGGCATATCCAATCATATCCAATCATATCCTGCTCATTTTAACGAATTCCCGTTAATGTATCTTCGATTACGTTATGTATTTATCTCTATACTTGTACAGAGCAGTTTTTACGACTACCATACGAACAATAAACAAATTGGTACCTACCTAATGATGTGCTTACCACAGACTCCACAGAGCTGTGGGATAGCTAAGCCTAACAGTTGAATGCTAAATTAAACGACATTTTAATAAATAACGTAACGTCTGAAACCGAAAATATTTCGTGATACATGCGTATTTTTCTCTAAATAAAATAATCGTAATACCTGCATCATGTCCACGTCTTCATATTTAATACTATCTGGAGTCAGTCGAGTTATGCCCGCAAAATACATTCGTGACCCCAATGACCCCTTTTTATTCGCCTTAAGCAGGGGAGACCGTAGAGTCCGTAGACCTTATCTTGACCGGAGCTATTCAGTTAATCCAGACATTATGCAGTTTCATTCTACAATATATCTATGTTCGCTATGTAAGACGCTTCTAAGGAGAGACGAGAGTAAGATTTCTGAAGTCGAGAAGAAATCTATTAAGTACCTCCAAAACTTTCAATTGTTAACCTACTTTGGAAGATTGATGAATGATGACAATATGAATCGTGAGACGGAGGAGGAATCGCAAAAAGAATTTTAATAAGTCATTGATGTTATTATCTCTTTGACACTTTGACCTAGTTTACATTATTTTTCAATTTCATACTTTGAGTATCTTGTCAATTCCGCACTGCCAGCAGCAGTAGCAAAGTCGAGATCCAAACATATTTATTATTGGCAAAGTAAAATCGTGTCCTGATCTTTTTCAAACACCCCGCAGACGTAGCAACTTTTGCTACTTACTGCAATCGGCCCTGTTATCACTTGACCTCGACCTCCCTAACAACTACGCGTAATCAGAGATCAGACTAATACGGTCACTCAAGCCGAATACTGCGCACTGACCAAACCTAACCGGAGTGCAGAGCTTCTGTTACGTGAGAACCCGTTTGTGACGTCACAATATAATGTCCGCGTTTCGTAGGCGTACCTATTACATCATTTATTCATTGTTCGCTTTCTCGATTGCCCGAACAACAATAAGATATCGGAGTGATTTTGAGATTGCTTTACTGCGATAAAAGATGCATTGCAAAACGTTTATGGGATATAGCACATATTGGCGACCCATTTAATATTACCCAAGCAGGCCCCTATACCACAAAACTTTACAAGCGTACAATTCTACAAAATTGTATGAATTCTCATACAAAAAGTTAACAATTTTGTAGAATTGTACGCTTGTAAAGTTTTGTGGTATAGGCCACAGAGCGCACCTTGATGGAAGCTATTCGTATAATTTACTGCTTCACTTCATTACTATAAAACTAAGGTTTACTTAAGGTTATAGTGGAGGTAATAATAATATCTCTAAATTGCAAACTAGACTAACAGCCATTGAGACTGCTGAGCTATGCTGCGGACAGACAGACGGACAGACGGTCATGGCGGTCTAGTTTACTACGGATACGGTGATTCTTAAGGAGATGCAAACAAATTGCAGTATAGATGGTTGCCATAATCATTCAACCACAATCAATCATTCATGGATAGTTATCATTCAACATATTATGCTCTAGAAGCTAGCTACGTTTATGAAACTGTAAATTTTGAAAGGTTTCCTTAGCTAATAGGTACGCGATATGTCAGAACATGACGCATTTATAACGGCATACTTGAGCACATTGCGCCTCCATTGACCTGGTTCATATAAATTCAAACTACACGGTCATATTAATTAACATTTAAGTTCTACACTTTATAGATAGAGTCTAAGAAAACCTTGAAGATATAGATCTATATTAAATTTTTCGCATAGTTTCCTTAGTTCCTTGCCCTTGGGTTGTGTAGGAAAATGGCAGAAGCGGAACTCTTGTTTCGTCATGTCCGCCTGTCCGTCTTTGTCTATCGTTGGACTCTGGTAGGTACCTACACTACCTACTCTTATCTCATCATCATTAGAAGTTTTACTCAATAGGTAATTAACTAATTAAGTAGGAAATATGGAGCGTAAAGATATTAATATTTGAAAGAATATTATTTTCTCTCTTTGTATTAGTTAAACTTTGTAGCTAAACCAATCAGTATAGAAGCCTACTCAGAGACTAAACTCAATTCAGCTTCAGGGGAGTAAATGTCTCTCTCAAGGTTGTCACTGTTCTGAGAAATTGTTAAAATTAATGAAATAAAATCAAATATTATTGCATGGTCATGTGTTTTACATTGTGGGTGTTAATGATTCTTAATTGAATCAAAATTACAAGCTATTTTGTCCTTACTGTCTATAGGAAATATAGGTTTTTGTTTTGAACCCGCTTTATTTGGGTGTGAACTATTTCAGTGATATATTGTAATATATCGGAAAATTATTGTACGCTATTCAGCCTCGTAACTAATGGAGGAGAAAGAGTCACGGTCGCCCGGTCTCTGTAATTAATAGTTTAGATATCGTATCGATCAATACCAACCTATAGACATGTGTAGACATCGTCCGGCATTGGGTAGGAAACCACAGACCGCGTCCCTACATTTAATATTCTCGTATGTTGAGTTTCCTTGTAGTTGTAAATACACGTGTATCGACGGGGCAACTAATATCTTACCCCGATAATAAACCCACAATATCTGAACCAAATTCGTTAGGAATTACTGAAGCGCTACATAAATATTGAAGCCGCAAATGAAGCACCAAAGTTCCCGTATCAAATATAACCTATTGAAAATAATCATGATTATTTTATACATACATTTTATATATACATACAACAAGTACAATAAATTGTATTCAACAGCGAAAGGGCATAATAAGATTTACCTCAATTGGTAGAACATGAGCAAAATGGCGGTCAAGGGAGCGGGTGGGTGGTTCGTAGGAGTTGTAGGTCCCACTGCGCTTTTAGGTCAACGTTTAAGACTTAGGTACGCTAAGGTATATTGCGCAGTGAGTAATTAGGACCCACACACTATGATCATACGCAAGATTTGCTTGATCAAAGCATCAATAATTCTACATCACAATCAAATATTATATTGCAGTGAATAATTTGTTTACGCTTTAGACAGAGTAAGCACGATAGCACGAAAGATTACCAGATCGTTTCAAATTGCATTCGCGCAAGTATGACGACTGTTTATCGGTAAATAGAGATAAAAATGGAAAGATCTCCCACAGAATCCATTTTACAGATGTAATCATTATTATTATTAAATAAACACGACTCGACCATGATGATATAGCCTGAATATGGCAAACTGCGCGAAATACAGATTTTCTATGGATGACATAATATTTACCGTCTTATTATAATATGCAGTGGTTCCGTAGTAAACTATGTAAGAACCGGTATAGTTTCGCCATGTCCGTCTGTTTGTCCGTAGCATAGCTCAGTGACTGTTAGTACTACAAATTTGGTATATCGAAAGCAGTAGAATAAAATATAGAAATAATATTTCGGATCTTCCTCTAGAGATAGTGTTTTTTTTTTTAAATTAAAACGACATGCTCTTGACCGGTTTTTATTTATCTTATAAGAATTGGAGCGTAGCGTGGGTAGGCCCCCCACTAGGTGGACTGATGACCTGGTGAAGGTCGCAGGAGTCCGCTGGATGCGGATGGCGCAGGACCGGTCATTGTGGCAATCTTTGGGGGAGGCCTATGTTCAGCAGTGGACGTCTTTCGGCTGATATGATGATGATGATGATAAGAATTGGAGTATCCGTCCGCAGTATGTCCACGTCCATAAAAAATTGCATGCAGTAGAACCTACTATTCTAATGTGACATTGACATCAGGTGGAAGACAATGACTCGACAGCGTCCCCGGCGCGGAAGATCTCCCGGTCTCGGACGGTGAGCTGCACCGAGCTGACAGAGGACCAGCTGCGAGCCATCGTGGGCAAGATCTTGCAGGTCTCCTGGTCAGAAGACAGTGCTGGTAAGTCAATGTTCTCCACGCTTCTGCTCGACCGATGACTGGCCAGTAGAGATCGTTTCCCTCACAAAGACACGTACTTTGGTTCGTATTGTCGTGGGACTTTTGTCATTATGGTTTAGTTTTGAAATTTTTTACGTCTTCGTGAGTGGGACGATCTATATTCGTCTTAGTCAATTTTGGTGACTTGAAGGTCTTGACAGTGACAGCGAAGTGTAGTGACACTTCATAATAATCTCTATCTCTACCTGCGTTTTCACCCAAGCCCGTGATTTCCTTAGAAAACAGGAGAGGATTTAGGAAATGTTTTGTTGCAGGTGGCATTTACGTACCTTCAGTCGCGGCCTCGCTGCTCGACAACCCTAAGCTAAGTTTAGAAGAGATGGCGTCAGAGGCTCTCATGGACGTCATACTCCAGATATCCAACGGCGTTGATCCCCTAAATCAAAAACTCATAGCCGTTTCCGAAACAACCAAAAGACTGAACGAAGATTGCGGCGACGACACTTTGACTGGCGGAGGCCCGTTGTCTTCAGATAATGATCCGGACAAGACAGGTTGTCCAGCTCCTTCACTCCCGATACCTAAAACGATCCCCACACAGGGGTTAGCCGTTAGTTACATATTAAGATTCTACAACAATATAAACATATATGAAAGAGAGCATCCAAAGAAGAGCTCGGAGCCGCCTTTGAGTGATCTATTACAGAATTTAAGAACTTTGTTAGTGAGTCATTTAGTGTTAGTGCTGCAAGACATGTTCGACCTGGAGAAGTGCCGGAAATCGCCGTTGCTGCCGTATTTGCTCATCGGCAACGCGCCAACTGGACTCGTACCGGAGTTATTGCTTGCGACGTATTTGGATAAAGAAGTTTTTGAAGATGTAAGTAAATGCCCCTATTTATTTAAATAGTAAATTTGTATTTAGACACTTCCGTACAATTATTTGCAATAATTGCAAGCAAATCTATATTACCTACGTTTTTATTAGGTTTCCTTAGTAAACAAGAAACCCTTATAGTTTCGCCATGTTTGTCTGTCCGTCTGGCTGTCCGCGGCGTAGCTCAGGGGCCGTTAGTACTAGAAATCTACAATTTGGTACCTATACATATTAGTCACGCCGACAAAGTGGTAGAATACGATATAATAAAAATTGTGTACCTCCCCTATTCGTAAAGTGGGGATGATTTTTTATTATTTTGCTGTAATCCTATAGTGTGGGATATCATTAAATAAATCACTTAAAGAAAGTTTTTTCTAAAGTAAATATTTTCCGAGATAACCCTTCCAGAATTCAGGGCTTATAGAATACTTTAAAATAAAAATATTTGGAATACAATCGGCCCAGCCGTTTTTGAACAACTACGGCACTACTGAGCTTGGCCCGACATGCACTTGGCCGGTTTTTTCCCCAAATCTGAAAGACCAAGAGATGCATTCCACGAAAAAGTCCACCATTGTCCCGTACGAACACGGTTTTTCTAAAAATTGCGGGTTTATCGAAGTTCTCTTTCTTGACCAGAGTAGTCAAAAATTGCTCAAAAAAATATATATTAACTAATAACTCGGGAGAAAACTCAAATGAACGGAATATACACGCGTTTGTACGGGACAGCCGATGGAATGCTCCAAGAGTTTGCTATCCATTTAGTTCGTAAAACGGTCTAACCACCACAATTTTCCGTAGGTATTTGTCCCGCTCCTAATGGGCATCCGTTCAGAGATGCGCGGCTGCGTGTCGCCGGCGCTGCGAGCGCTGCGCTCGCTGTGCGAACTGCGGGCCGGGCCGAGGCATGCCCTGCGACCCGTGTGCTCGCTGGTGGCTCGCTTACCCTCCCTGTGCCCTGCCGCTGTCAGCACCGCGCCAGGCCGCGAGATCGCACGCGTCAGCTACCTCGGACCCTTCTTCTCTGTGAGTCTTCTTCTACCTAGCGTTATCTTCCAGGGTCGGCTTTCCTGCTACATTTCTTCCACTTAGCGCGATCCTGGGCATCTTCTACTGTAAGCCCATTCACACTCATGTCAGCCTTCAAGACATCTAGCCATCGCTTCTTTGGTCCTTCTTCTCTGTGAATACTATGAACTTAAGTTATGTTTTGACCAAAGAGGGAATCGAGCGGCTGTCGAGCATTTGATGTTCTCACTCACCCCAGACACCCCATTTCCCGTCGCTGGAGGTGCAGGTTAACGTCCCGGCTGCATGAACTTCGTGGCTGGGTAAATCCACGTTACTGTAATGATAGTGACCATTTCACCATCTGTTTAGTTACCTTATGATGCAATTGTAAGTGTTACACTTACACTATGACTAAATATATCATTTTGATATCTCGGACCTCGGTATAATAACAGTAAAATTTGCACAGTTAATAAATAAGTACGCGAGATATTGGTCACTTACGTTACACTCTTACGTGGAATTGCTCGACTTATGATGGTCCCGTTTTATCCATTTTATCGTGCTACGCGACATTCGCACTTGCATTTTTGTAAGGGTGCGGCTCCACTGACGCGGAGCGGAGCGGAGCTATGGGACCAATGAGACCGCATCACAGTGTTTCGAATTCGAATTTGAAGAATATAATTGGTCAATTTTGCACGGCACCGCTCCGCTCCGTGTCAGTGCAGCCCCTTAGAATGTGACGGCAACGACGACAAACAATAGACGCGATACCATCATAAGCCTATTGCTATTGTATTAGTATAAGCTCTTTTACTGCTGAGGCTGTCTGAGTGATCAACTTCAACCCGTCGGACCATACATAGGTAAGTGAATATTAAAATGACAACCTTTATGTTTTTCATTTCGATTGGGATACTCGTTATTGTCACAGACAGTAAGCAGGTGACTTACGGCTTTATCTCTGTCAGAGGTTTTATCTCTGTCACTCCTACGAAGGCGCTATTAGAGTGACAGAGACTAATCTCCGAAATTTGCCGATTTCGAAGTTCAAGGTAGAGCCGCTGTTTCACAATCCCGGGATAAATATATCCGCCAAATAAAAATTATCACTGTCCTTTTCCAAAGGTGTATAAAAGAAGAGGACACCTAACATATATATTACATAGAGGTGGCGTAAAAGGGCCTAAAATATGCTCACCTACTTTCTTCAATAATTTGCTCTGAGGACTGAAGAGCACTTGAACAAATTTAAAATAGAAGCTTGTTATAAATAATATGTATTACGAAATCGTAGTAATATTGGAAATAAGAACTTTAAACGCGGGGTCAGTAGTCGGCTTACAAACAAATCTAGCCGTCAATCAATATGCTCTATTCAAATCTAGGTTACCGCTGCGGGCAACATGGAACTTTCTGGGCCACGACCAAGCGGCCCAATGTCAAGGACATAGCTACTGTTCCAACCTATTTTCTATAAATTCGTGAAATTATTGTCAGTGGGATAACCTTCAGTACTTCAGTATCTGCGACCATATATAACATGGACGTCTAACGCCAGCTCAAAAATGCCCCCAAAACCAATTGTTCAATTGTACCAAGATGGACAGAACATAGCGCTTTTCTTAACACCGCGCATATTTCGTCGCAACATCTTTGACAAATGTTTATAGAATAAAGCCAATCAAAACTTTGACGGACCAATCACAACTATTTTTAAATGGCGGTTTAAGTTTTTATAAGTTGATATTGAAATTAATTCCCTGATACTAGTCAACTAAAATTCAGGACCGTTTTTGAAAGGCAATTTAGTATGACTAGTGGCTTCCATGTTTTATTTGTTCGTTGTTCAGTATTCATAATGATTTGGACGTCTTGTAGTAACTGTTAGGCTACTGATACGGAAACTAAATAGATGGACAAGGTGGCCGAAAACTAAGTTCATCGCCGTTGCCTGAGAGCGTTTAGGACTGAGAATGAGCCTCCTAGGATATTTTTCGAAGTTTTGGAAGAGTCAATAGAATTTTGAAATTAATAAAATAAAAAAAAAGTAGTATACTAAAATAGTTCTAAATGCTACTACTTTATTGCCATTCTGTATAATGGGTACCTATATATTATATTAATCGATTATATAGATCTTATTTAATTACTCGGAAAGTTTCCTGAATTGAATATCATATAAAACATATCCAGGTGTCATAACTATTTCCTTTGTCTAATGCAAATTTTCGTCGGATCGTGTGCATGTTTACCTTCGTCGAGACTAGTTTGGCTAGGCTACATTATTTATATTTATGCTATCGTCAGGCGTCAACATATTTACTTACTTTATATTACTATACATATGTATTTACATATCCCGACAAGCTGATCCACTTATATTGTAAGCATTTAACTCTTTCACCGCCAACGACTTAATATCGTATCGTATAACGACACTAAATTAGAAGTTGTCAAAACATGTTCTTTGCTCGGTATAAAAATGGAAGAACGCATAAATTGGAAATGCCACATAGATAAAATTTCTGCAAAATTATCCCAATTTGCTTACTCGCTAAATTAAATTAAAAGAACCTCAGACTTAAAAACAGCAATCTCAGCCTATAACACCATTTGCCCAAGTGTGGCTACAGTATGGTATTATTCTATGGGGTGACAGTACTAATGTTTAGGATAATTTAGCTTAAAAGATTTGTTTCTCCCTGACAGGGTCCATGTTGCACAATAAAAATATATGTTATCATCTTGTAACACCATGGTTGTCAATAAATAAATTATGAATCAAGTCACAAAATTCAAAATAAAATGCACCTTTATTTGACAATATAAAGTTGAAACTGTTGCTTACGTACAATTTGTTGCTTGGCGTGGGTAGCACGCTATTTCACTGTTGGATCGATTGCAAAAAAAATGTGTATAGTTAATCGAAAATCACGATCGCGTCAATTGTGTTACGAAAGTTAGTGATACAAACTATATGTTATACTCTGTCCAACAACCTTTGGCAGTAGAAAAAGACAGCAAATAAAAAAAATAGGTCTGTATTAAGGTGCGTTCAGACCAAAAGAGCATTCTCTGTTCTAACCTCCCACTCTACGAAATTCGATCGTTACACAAAATGTGATTGGCTGATTTCGTAGAGCGGGGGATAGAACAGCGAATGCTCTTTTGGTCTGAACGCACCTTTATTGTTCGCTCATAGAAAATTTTAACTTGTTGCCTTTTTCACTGCTCAAAGTTGTTACTCAATATTCAACTTCGTAACACAAAAATATCGCTAAATTTTGTTTCCATTAAAGAAACCATACCATGTACATTTTTTGCAATCGTCCCTTTCGATGACGAAAAGGTTAATTCTGTCGTTATCCGTACCGTCGAGTACTATCAAAATGTTTTGAGATTCATAAACACATCAAACGCCATGTTCACACGTCATTCCAGATATCGCTATTCGCGGAAGAGAATCCTCGCCTCGCCGAGCGGCTATTCGCGACGGGTTCCGGCGACCGGAGCCTGGCGTTCGCGTTGCAGCTGGAAGTGGAAGCCAGCAGAAACACGCTGCACAACATCTGTCATAACATCCTGCTGTGTCCGGACGCGAGGGAACCGTTCCTGAACTACTTCGCGGCGATATTGCAGAGGAATGAGCGGAGGGCGCAGCTGCAGACCGACGAGCGATCTCTAGCCGGTGAGTCTTACACTATAATATTCAAGATTCACATAATTTTATGTCCAAAAAACAATGTATAAGTTCATAACACAAACTACACGGGTCATTGTCAGATTTAGGTTATCGTCTTTTCGGTGGACATACCTAAAGTTAAGGAATTCCTGTACTAATTTTGGGATAAAACAATTAACGGTACAACTAGGTTCCCCGGTCTATAGCCCTATGCAATCGAATAATGATATAGATTTATAAAAGCTGTTAACTTTTGACCACCGAGTGGACAACTATTGTTTTTCGGACTGACAATGACCCACACACTAAATGAAGGGTCCACGGAAATCACATGTCTAGTCAATTAAAATTTCAGAAGGAAAATAAACCTTAGTTATAATAGACTATGGTGCGAATTTGCCCTGACTTTTAGAAGGACTAAACATGTTCTTTCCGTGGACCCTTCATATACACAGTAGTTATCAAGAGTAATTAATTGAATCAGGCGTTAGTTTGCGGAAGTCCATAATTAAAGGATAAACAATATCACTTTGCTATTCCGCGATATAGTATGTATAAGTGAATTAGTGTAACTCGCTATAATTACTTGTCGCAAAATAAATACGCAATTAACTATAACAAACTACCACCAATAATACTATACTTGACACATTCGCCTCTCTACGAGGCATCATCAGGAGTTGACGATGTTGTCGGTCTGATGCCCGGCAACACTTATACGTACTATTACTATTGTTATCATTGATTTGCTCATAGTACTAATGGATAATTTTGAAACCTTATTGCCATAAGTTCTATTATCGACTAAGAACTTTCATATGGCAAGGCAAAAAAACACTAAGGTACGCGTATTTTTGGGTAATCTTACAAGAAATAACAGATAAGCCATTCAAAGTTCGGAAGTGCGGGTTCATAATGTCACACCCCGCGAAAGTGTGACATGCTGTGAAGTTACGAAGAACGCGCTATATATTTGTCATATTTACTTAGTTAGATAATACATGTAAAATTTTCAATAATTTGATTGACGGACTAGGTATATACACATTTTTAGGAAATTAGCCTATTGTCAGCGAAGGCTGTATAGGTAAGATACTACATAACGTGAAATAAAAGAAAATGGAACACAAATCCCTCATGCCCAATTATGGCAATTATAGTCAACCCTAAACTGTTGCGCTCTACTTACTGCAGAAAGTTCAGAGTGAAAATAACTCGAGTAAACAACGAAAGGAAACAGTGTTATCAGTTAGCATTACCTACTGCGACTCGACATCGTCTGTTACGCGACATAAAGTTACGCGTTCAGATTATGCTTCTAAAACTACACGGTTGCTAGTTTTAAAAATATCACTATATTATTGAATTTGCGCCTTTAATTTTAATGGTTATTAGATAGGATCACTGCTGCTAGATTTTGGCATTCTGTACATTTCTATTTCGGTTTCCACTTCAAATGAAAAGAGAATCATTGAGCAGAAACAAATTAGTATATTCTTGGAAACATGTGATGCGTAAAATCGTAAAAAGGCAATTACAAATGAGTTTATCCACCTGGCATTGACTTCAGAGCTTGTGGCGGTTGCTACCAAGTGTCAATCCACTGTTAAAAATACACTGTATAGTTGAAATTATTTGAGAAATACCCATTACAAAAGATTTCATTCCGAAATCGACCTTAAAGTGTAAGCAACTGTTTTCAGTTATCGTTTATCTCGAAAGATTTCAATCATAAGCGTGTGGTCTTTTCACTCTTGGCAAACGAGTCAGACGGTGAAGGCGAACGACATTGACTTTTGTAGCGGTTTTCGGGAGCAGGTGCTAATAAAATGATATTTATGCTATCGTTTACTAATTAGATGCAACGGAAATTTTCATTTTATCGACGCAACTGAGATGTGACGCAAACACTTACCTACCTATTGGGAATTCGTTATCGCTGCCCCGTTTAGAATTAAATCTGATATTGATATACAATAAAACTCAACATACAACATTATGTTATTTGCAACAGAGTAGAATAGGTAGAGTCATTTATTCGTGGTCTTCGTTATAACTGAGAACAAAATTAGATATACATGTTACTAGACAAATAAACAGATTGTGACAAAAACCAGCCCCATAGAAAGTATTTGTTTTATTCGCGAAAGCAATATTTCTCTTCTATTATTTCCTAATGAGAATAATATAATGAAAGGACCCTTAAAATCACTAAAACCATTTTTTTCACATCTTGTACAGAGTCTACGAAATAGCCGCCAATTCATACATAATTTTAGAAAGTGGCTTGTTCACGACTGATTAACAGCATCATATTTGCCCAACGAGGGTTACAAGCAGTATAGACTAATCCTCATACTTCAATGAAAACGGTTATCTGATTTCACACGGTTAGTCGTTTACTACTACATTCGTAGTTTATATAACGTAACTAAAATATGACATGTTTTCCTAAACGCATTCGACTGCGCATTTTATTATTTTCTATCCAGCAAGACTGACCTTTCAGGTCAAGAGCAAGGACATCGATATAAAAATACCCGCACAGGTCGAAACGTCACTTTGAATAATAGATACTGCGTGTTGGAGTTCCCTTAAAGTCTGTATGCGCATGTCGTACCCGCGTGCATTAAGGAAACTAAATATACAACGGTAGTACTACGGAGCTTGTTTGGATAATAAAAACAAGACCGTTTAATGACTGGCGAAAATAGCGCGCATGTTCCGCCGAAATGTCGCTCACCTCCGTTGCTATTAGACAATTTTGAATTGGAACCGATCCAATTTATTTACTTCCCAGCGTCCAGATTGACTCATTAGAATTTGTGAAAATATTTTTGTTTACTTGTTCTTTGAGGAAGTTTCAAGAATAGGTGCGTTGTCAATTGATTTATAGCTAACAATCTCGTCTAATGATACGTTTCAAAGAAGATTAATGCTTAGAATTGTGAGCGTTTACCTCTTTTCCTGTAATACAGCCATGAAGATACATAGACAGAATTTCAAATTGCACTGTGACTGAATATTCACTAAATAGG
Organism: Thaumatotibia leucotreta; assembly: GCA_025490895.1. Lineage (NCBI taxonomy): Eukaryota > Metazoa > Arthropoda > Insecta > Lepidoptera > Tortricidae > Thaumatotibia > Thaumatotibia leucotreta. Next base: position 70,811 of record JALPQI010001773.1, on the reverse strand, counting down.
TATTACATTATTTCGTTTCACCGTAATTTGAAAAACAATAATCGTTATTGTTTTGGCTTATTTTTAGGTACTATTTTTCTAGCTTGGACATTTTAATCACAATTAACCAGCTTGGACGTAGACTTGAATCTAGAGTCTGGACCATAGTTAATCTGCAGTCTCTATACTTAAATTAATTCGTGGTCAAAGTTACATTACGCGGATTGCACGTGGTAATTCAGCATAAACTTTAGCCTATCGATAAAATTCGTACGAGCTTTTACCTTGCGCTTTATAGCTCCGATCGCCTTGACAACCTCTTTAATTCGCGTCGTTCTTCCGAACAGAACGCTTTGTCGAACAGCGTGATTCATCCTTTGTTTTAAATGCGCAGTCATGTAGGTATACGCCAATATATGTAAATAAACTTGCCCCAAATACGATCACTCGAGAGTTTTAACATTTGTGCTGCAGACTTCAATCGTTTACTCGAAAAATCATGTTTCGCGGTTTCGAACATCGCTTTTATTTAAATGTTTTTTTTGCATCAAATGTTAATTCTCTAGGACATATCTCAGTATGAATAGACGGCCTAATTTATTATCTAACTTATCACAATAAATGATCCGTATTATTTAGATAAACCGTACGCTATGGATTGCGTTTTATTCACTTTCCGTAAGTAATCGATTATGTAATAAAGCAACAAAATGTGACGTGACCTGTTTTCTTGAATGACGAATGAATTATTCATGAGTTTCATGACTGTTCAATTACCTATTTGTACTTTTCGATTTCATAAATTCCTAGAAAATACTGTACTTTACTACTCTTTCTAGAATATTATCAACTTAACTTATTGATTCTAAGCGTTTACTATATGCTGTCCATATCATGTTACTGTATGACATATTAACATTCGTAACATTATTGACATTCGTAAGATTGCGGGACACTTCTGGGTAAGACTGGCTCAGGACCGAGATGAGTGGCGTACTAGAAGAGAGGCCTATGCTCAGCAGTGGGCGATAAATGGCTGAAATGATGATGATGACATATTATTGCAACATGAACGACTGAACGTGTAGGAAAACTCAATGAATCTTGTGTTTCATTAGTGAACCGCGAGCAAATAACGACTTTTCATTTTCTCACCGTAATATATCCCTCGGAGAATACTTATACAGTGGTTCTGGGAGAAGTACGACGAAGCTTCGTCAGTGACTTGAGGAACACTATTCTTGGATAGCTAGAAATAAGTATTTTAGGACCTTTTTCTCGTTTAAAAGTGTATTTGTGTATAGCTAATAGTATGTTATATAATTTCGTTCTTTTCGGCGTCGAGACCTTTGTTCCGTGGGGTCATAGCGCTCTGAGTCTCTTCAAAGACTTATCGAAGAGAATCAGAGACGCCACAGGAGACCCAAGGGCTGGCAGCTTTCTCGCTCAACGCATTAGCTTGGCAATCCAGCGAAATGCTACCAGCGTCCTGGGTACCATGTCGCAGGGGCCTGTTTTAGATTTTATCTGGTTTTAGTTTAGATATACCTACTTTTAAAATGTTTTTTTTTTACTGTAACTGTAGGTAGTGTTTTTATCAAAAACTATAATGATATACAGTATGTATCACCTCGTAGAGCAAAGAAAGAAACCCATTCATATTTAGATCATACTAAACAACTTTTACTATGGGGCCAAACTCGAATTCGCGAAAAAAAAATTACTCTCCCATACAACGTGTTCATGGTCACGCAATCAAAATGTATGAAACAGTTAAATATTTTTTCGTAAATCGGGTTTGGCCCCATAGTAAAAGTTGTTTAGTATGATCTAAAGATCAATGGGTTTCTTTGCTCTCCGAGGTGATACATACTGTATATTTTAATGATCAAATTGTCTTTTAACGGTCTTCTGCGATACCGGCTGCGCCGAGTGCAGAGACCGATAACATTTTTGTGCAAATAATATGGAAATAAATGTCTTATGTCTTAATGTCTTACTCTTTCCCAGGTGACGGTTTCATGCTGAACGTGTGCTCAGTACTACAGCTGCTGTCGGTCCGCATCAAGCTGGAGCGGGTGTACCCGCTGTACGCCTTCCAGCCGGACTCGTGGGCCAACGTGCGCGACGAGACAAGGCTCTACTTCACCGCGCAGGAGGCGCAGGACTGGCTCGATGAGCTCAGTGAGTTGCGGTTACACTCTTAAATTGCATATGGTAGAGTAACTATACGACAAACAAAAAGCTAACAAAGACAAGTAAAAAAAAATACAAATAATAGTCCGAGTTCGTCAAAGACAACAACGGCTTAAATGGTTCTAAATGGTCTGTACTTATTTCACCTTAAAGCTTTGCATCGGTCTACCAATCATCCTGTATATTCACAAAGTGCGCACGTAATTGGCGCAGGGAGCGCCCATGACGTAATGGAGCCTGTCACAGCTGTAAGTTGGATTGCGAGGAAAAAGCTCTGTATATGGAAATATATCTTCATTATGTGTACCTTGAACTTTTTCGACACAACGTCAAATAGAAAATCTCTCACTCACACGCCACGTCACCAAACTAGTTTGTGCCTTTGTAAGACAAACATATTTTTTATAAGATCAGTTCGTTGTCTATCATTTAATTTTGATACACTTTCGGACCAAGACACATTAACATTTACAGCGATGTTTTGAAGTAATAAATCCAAACCTCGTAACCTCGTCCTGTCCGTCATAATAAATATGCTTTATTGCACCACAAAGAAAGAAAACAAAATACTGAACAATTAAATACAAAGGTAGCAACAGGCATAAGTTTCAATTATTGAAATTCAAACCAAATATATAGTCGCTTTTCTTTTGTTCATTTTACATAAAACAAAATAATTTTGAGTGTAACCTCCACCTAAACAGGCTTTTTATTCATAATTTGACAAAAATCGAATATGTCCTTTAGGAATCACAATGGGAAGGACGAGGATAAAACTGCTTAAGAGTCGGTTGGCAAAATGTGATGTGGATTTATTTTAGAGAGTAAGTCTGACTTACACTTTCACAGGTTTTTACTAGTGACTCATGAACAGTAATGGGTATTTTGGATTCGCCCGGCGGGTCTCCTATAGTAACTTGAAAAATAAATTTTGATTGTTTATACGTATTTCCATGCAATTTGCCATGTTTCTGTTCAAAAAAATATGTTCTTTTGTGTGTAATATAATAGTATTCATTTTAGTCACATTCGTCATTTTTTATACGCGAAATCCCGCTAGGGTGAATCCAAAAAACCGATCACTGCTCATGAATAACGATCGTGTATTGCTTTCAGACAAAGACCCGTCCCACAAATGGCCGGAGGCGAAGTTCCAGACAGTTTGCTGGTTCCTCACGCTGCACATGCACCATGTTGCACTCATCCCCGCGCTACACACGCATCAGCGGCGCATCAGGTAAATATTAAAAATAAAATAAAAATATTTTTCATCACACTTGCTGTCTAAGCGCGCCATTGTTTACGCGCGCAGCGGGAGTAATAGAAAAGTGAAATCCCCTAGGGAGTAATAGAAATGTCAGTACGTCATTTAATAATGTTATGTCTTAAAATTTATTTTTATGTTGGCAAGTGTGATGAAAAACATTGTATGCATCACGGTCGGTAAGCGGAATACTAACTCGAGTCATAAAAGCCCTCCGCCTAACGGCGTCGGGCTTCTATCACTCTCGTTAGTAATTCCGTACTTACCTCCCTTGATGCACAATGTACTATTATCCTCCTAAGACCCGGGCCTTTTAAAATATTTTTAGTCAGAAAGACCGAGGTGGCGTTTTAAAGAACAAAAAATGGCGACCATTGTTAAGTCCTGACGTCATGGAATTAATGTTTACATTGTGATCGAACGACCTTTAAAATTTTATTACCCAGGACTTAATGATGAACGCCATTTTGTTCTTTTAGAAGGCACTTGGGACTTAGGAGGTTATTTCGTATAACAATAGACATTTTTTTTAAAGTATTAAACGATAATTTTATTACCAATAAAAAAATACTTACAGATTGACCCCCTTATTCATAAACGTATCCTAACTTAGCAATAAGTAGCCGTCCATTTCGGTCTTATAGACATATTGGTAAGACCGAACCGGACAGGCAATACTTATCTCCTCGCTAAGTTAGATGTTTATGAATACGTTCTTATTTAGCCGTGTGGTGACGGCAGTAAGAATACATTTGTCACCACCCCAACTCCTCCTGCGGGTGTCGTAAGAGTCGACTAAGGGATTGAAGTATCACTTACCATTATTTAATAAAAGATTGTTGATGGGCAGCAGCGTCATCATAGTGGACACATTACTGCGATCGCCAATCCGCTTGCCCAGCGTGGCGATTATGGGCATTTACCTCCTAATGCGTCGTCTATACGCATAGTTAACGGAGAGGCCTAGGTCCAGCAGTGGACTATCATAGGCATGAGGTTCTTATTTAGTTCAATATTCCCTACAGAGCATTCCGCGACCTACAAAAGGTGATAGAAGAGCTGATGGCCGCCGAGCCGCAGTGGCGAAACAGCTTTTCAGCTATTCGCAACCGAGAGCTGCTGCGGCGGTGGCGGCGACAGATTAAGAGGCTACACAGGTAAAATAACCTTTTCACTTCTCATGCTCAAAAAGTGCACCTTTATGTCGTGCGTAGACGACATAAAATCGCATTTTATGGTCTAGAGCATAAAAGTATTTTTTTTCTAAGGCTAAGGTAATCGGTCCCAACAGCCAACAGTTAAACATTGCACAATTTTATTGAGCAATAAAATAGTGCAGCTAACAAAACTTTATATTTTTACCCTCATCTACTATTTTGCCTCGGTTAAAAATGGGCCACTTTATGCCCTTGCTGTACAATCTACTATTTAATTAGTACCTGATATTATCGCCAAATTAAAAATGAAAAGAAACCGACTTCTCCAAGATTCCATTATCACACCCCAACTTGGTGCCAACGGGACCATCTTGTTTGAAATTATTTTGTATTGACAGCTGCCTAATACAAATTTAAATAAATAATTGCATTTGCTTAAAAACTTATACAGGGTTGTTTTCGATAATCTGTACATACGAAAAGGGTCTAAATTCCAGCTCATTTTATCGGTGAAACCGTTTTTATTTTTGGATTTTAGCCATTGTACACACATGTTTAAACCACAACAACTTTTCCACATTCTACTAAGATGCGACTATTGGGACAGTTTTGCATGTAAGTGCCTAGTTGCCTATGTCAAAATTTGCCAAACCAAATTGGAAATTTGTTTTTTAACTAATTTAACTAATTGACATAGTTAGAGTAAAAAAAAAATATTGAGTTATTTACTTATGTTCTTTGGGTAGGACACATGTCAGTAGGTTAGGGACAGCGTTTTGAGCCCCTTTCACTGTCCCCTAAGAGTCCTAAGACACACATTCTGAAACGAATAATCTTTTAGATCAAAGCAATGCGCCGAAACGGCCCTACTAGACGGCGAGTTAATGCGACGCAGCGTGCAGTTCTACGCGTCAGTGTGCGCGCTGCTGACGGCGCGACTACACGACGCCGCGGCCGGCACCGGCGCCGCGCAGGCCTTCCGCGCGCTTCCCGAGTGGTACGTCGAGGACGTGGCTGAGTTCATGCTGTTCGCTGTGCAGTGAGTATTCCATTATCCTGGTCGCCATTATCCTGGGCCTAGCACTAGTGCATCGCGCTCTGTTTGCCATATGCGCTTCGCGCATATTAGAGTGACCGGGCCTAGCACTAGTGCATCGCGCTCTGTTTGCCATATGCGCTTCGCGCATATTAGAGTGACCGGGCCTAGCACTAGTGCATCGCGCTCTGTTTGCCATATGCGCTTCGCGCATATTAGAGTGACCGGGCCTAGCACTAGTGCATCGCGCTCTGTTTGCCATATGCGCTTCGCGCATATTAGAGTGACCGGGCCTAGCACTAGTGCATCGCGCTCTGTTTGCCATATGCGCTTCGCGCATATTAGAGTGACCGGGCCTAGCACTAGTGCATCGCGCTCTGTTTGCCTTCGCGCTCTTCGCTGTGCAGTGAGTATTCCATTATCCTGGTCACGGCACCTAATGCGACGCAGCGTGCAGTTCTACGCGTCAGTGTGCGCGCTGCTGACGGCGCGACTACACGACGCCGCGGCCGGCACCGGCGCCGCGCAGGCCTTCCGCGCGCTTCCCGAGTGGTACGTCGAGGACGTGGCTGAGTTCATGCTGTTCGCTGTGCAGTGAGTATTCCATTATCCTGGTCACCATTATCCTGGGCCTAGCACTAGTGCATCGCGCGAGGTTTGCCATATGCGCGAAGCGCATATTAGAGTGACCGGGCCTAGCACTAGTGCATCGCGCTCTGTTTGCCATATGCGCTTCGCGCATATTAGAGTGACCGGGCCTAGCACTAGTGCATCGCGCTCTGTTTGCCATATGCGCTTCGCGCATATTAGAGTGACCGGGCCTAGCACTAGTGCATCGCGCTCTGTTTGCCTTCGCGCTCTTCGCTGTGCAGTGAGTATTCCATTATCCTGGTCACGGCACCTAATGCGACGCAGCGTGCAGTTCTACGCGTCAGTGTGCGCGCTGCTGACGGCGCGACTACACGACGCCGCGGCCGGCACCGGCGCCGCGCAGGCCTTCCGCGCGCTTCCCGAGTGGTACGTCGAGGACGTGGCTGAGTTCATGCTGTTCGCTGTGCAGTGAGTATTCCATTATCCTGGTCACCATTATCCTGGGCCTAGCACTAGTGCATCGCGCTCTGTTTGCCATATGCGCTTCGCGCATATTAGAGTGACCGGGCCTAGCACTAGTGCATCGCGCTCTGTTTGCCATATGCGCTTCGCGCATATTAGAGTGACCGGGCCTAGCACTAGTGCATCGCGCTCTGTTTGCCATATGCGCTTCGCGCATATTAGAGTGACCGGGCCTAGCACTAGTGCATCGCGCTCTGTTTGCCATATGCGCTTCGCGCATATTAGAGTGACCGGGCCTAGCACTAGTGCATCGCGCTCTGTTTGCCATATGCGCTTCGCGCATATTAGAGTGACCGGGCCTAGCACTAGTGCATCGCGCTCTGTTTGCCATATGCGCTTCGCGCATATTAGAGTGACCGGGCCTAGCACTAGTGCATCGCGCTCTGTTTGCCTTCGCGCTCTTCGCTGTGCAGTGAGTATTCCATTATCCTGGTCACGGCACCTAATGCGACGCAGCGTGCAGTTCTACGCGTCAGTGTGCGCGCTGCTGACGGCGCGACTACACGACGCCGCGGCCGGCACCGGCGCCGCGCAGGCCTTCCGCGCGCTTCCCGAGTGGTACGTCGAGGACGTGGCTGAGTTCATGCTGTTCGCTGTGCAGTGAGTATTCCATTATCCTGGTCGCCATTATCCTGGGCCTAGCACTAGTGCATCGCGCTCTGTTTGCCATATGCGCTTCGCGCATATTAGAGTGACCGGGCCTAGCACTAGTGCATCGCGCTCTGTTTGCCATATGCGCTTCGCGCATATTAGAGTGACCGGGCCTAGCACTAGTGCATCGCGCTCTGTTTGCCATATGCGCTTCGCGCATATTAGAGTGACCGGGCCTAGCACTAGTGCATCGCGCTCTGTTTGCCATATGCGCTTCGCGCATATTAGAGTGACCGGGCCTAGCACTAGTGCATCGCGCTCTGTTTGCCATATGCGCTTCGCGCATATTAGAGTGACCGGGCCTAGCACTAGTGCATCGCGCTCTGTTTGCCTTCGCGCTCTTCGCTGTGCAGTGAGTATTCCATTATCCTGGTCACGGCACCTAATGCGACGCAGCGTGCAGTTCTACGCGTCAGTGTGCGCGCTGCTGACGGCGCGACTACACGACGCCGCGGCCGGCACCGGCGCCGCGCAGGCCTTCCGCGCGCTTCCCGAGTGGTACGTCGAGGACGTGGCTGAGTTCATGCTGTTCGCTGTGCAGTGAGTATTCCATTATCCTGGTCACCATTATCCTGGGCCTAGCACTAGTGCATCGCGCGAGGTTTGCCATATGCGCGAAGCGCATATTAGAGTGACCGGGCCTAGCACTAGTGCATCGCGCTCTGTTTGCCATATGCGCTTCGCGCATATTAGAGTGACCGGGCCTAGCACTAGTGCATCGCGCTCTGTTTGCCATATGCGCTTCGCGCATATTAGAGTGACCGGGCCTAGCACTAGTGCATCGCGCTCTGTTTGCCTTCGCGCTCTTCGCTGTGCAGTGAGTATTCCATTATCCTGGTCACGGCACCTAATGCGACGCAGCGTGCAGTTCTACGCGTCAGTGTGCGCGCTGCTGACGGCGCGACTACACGACGCCGCGGCCGGCACCGGCGCCGCGCAGGCCTTCCGCGCGCTTCCCGAGTGGTACGTCGAGGACGTGGCTGAGTTCATGCTGTTCGCTGTGCAGTGAGTATTCCATTATCCTGGTCACCATTATCCTGGGCCTAGCACTAGTGCATCGCGCTCTGTTTGCCATATGCGCTTCGCGCATATTAGAGTGACCGGGCCTAGCACTAGTGCATCGCGCTCTGTTTGCCATATGCGCTTCGCGCATATTAGAGTGACCGGGCCTAGCACTAGTGCATCGCGCTCTGTTTGCCATATGCGCTTCGCGCATATTAGAGTGACCGGGCCTAGCACTAGTGCATCGCGCTCTGTTTGCCATATGCGCTTCGCGCATATTAGAGTGACCGGGCCTAGCACTAGTGCATCGCGCTCTGTTTGCCATATGCGCTTCGCGCATATTAGAGTGACCGGGCCTAGCACTAGTGCATCGCGCTCTGTTTGCCATATGCGCTTCGCGCATATTAGAGTGACCGGGCCTAGCACTAGTGCATCGCGCTCTGTTTGCCTTCGCGCTCTTCGCTGTGCAGTGAGTATTCCATTATCCTGGTCACGGCACCTAATGCGACGCAGCGTGCAGTTCTACGCGTCAGTGTGCGCGCTGCTGACGGCGCGACTACACGACGCCGCGGCCGGCACCGGCGCCGCGCAGGCCTTCCGCGCGCTTCCCGAGTGGTACGTCGAGGACGTGGCTGAGTTCATGCTGTTCGCTGTGCAGTGAGTATTCCATTATCCTGGTCACCATTATCCTGGGCCTAGCACTAGTGCATCGCGCGAGGTTTGCCATATGCGCTTCGCGCATATTAGAGTGACCGGGCCTAGCACTAGTGCATCGCGCTCTGTTTGCCATATGCGCTTCGCGCATATTAGAGTGACCGGGCCTAGCACTAGTGCATCGCGCTCTGTTTGCCATATGCGCTTCGCGCATATTAGAGTGACCGGGCCTAGCACTAGTGCATCGCGCTCTGTTTGCCATATGCGCTTCGCGCATATTAGAGTGACCGGGCCTAGCACTAGTGCATCGCGCTCTGTTTGCCATATGCGCTTCGCGCATATTAGAGTGACCGGGCCTAGCACTAGTGCATCGCGCTCTGTTTGCCATATGCGCTTCGCGCATATTAGAGTGACCGGGCCTAGCACTAGTGCATCGCGCTCTGTTTGCCTTCGCGCTCTTCGCTGTGCAGTGAGTATTCCATTATCCTGGTCACGGCACCTAATGCGACGCAGCGTGCAGTTCTACGCGTCAGTGTGCGCGCTGCTGACGGCGCGACTACACGACGCCGCGGCCGGCACCGGCGCCGCGCAGGCCTTCCGCGCGCTTCCCGAGTGGTACGTCGAGGACGTGGCTGAGTTCATGCTGTTCGCTGTGCAGTGAGTATTCCATTATCCTGGTCACCATTATCCTGGGCCTAGCACTAGTGCATCGCGCTCTGTTTGCCATATGCGCTTCGCGCATATTAGAGTGACCGGGCCTAGCACTAGTGCATCGCGCTCTGTTTGCCATATGCGCTTCGCGCATATTAGAGTGACCGGGCCTAGCACTAGTGCATCGCGCTCTGTTTGCCATATGCGCTTCGCGCATATTAGAGTGACCGGGCCTAGCACTAGTGCATCGCGCTCTGTTTGCCTTCGCGCTCTTCGCTGTGCAGTGAGTATTCCATTATCCTGGTCACGGCACCTAATGCGACGCAGCGTGCAGTTCTACGCGTCAGTGTGCGCGCTGCTGACGGCGCGACTACACGACGCCGCGGCCGGCACCGGCGCCGCGCAGGCCTTCCGCGCGCTTCCCGAGTGGTACGTCGAGGACGTGGCTGAGTTCATGCTGTTCGCTGTGCAGTGAGTATTCCATTATCCTGGTCACCATTATCCTGGGCCTAGCACTAGTGCATCGCGCGAGGTTTGCCATATGCGCTTCGCGCATATTAGAGTGACCGGGCCTAGCACTAGTGCATCGCGCTCTGTTTGCCATATGCGCTTCGCGCATATTAGAGTGACCGGGCCTAGCACTAGTGCATCGCGCTCTGTTTGCCATATGCGCTTCGCGCATATTAGAGTGACCGGGCCTAGCACTAGTGCATCGCGCTCTGTTTGCCATATGCGCTTCGCGCATATTAGAGTGACCGGGCCTAGCACTAGTGCATCGCGCTCTGTTTGCCTTCGCGCTCTTCGCTGTGCAGTGAGTATTCCATTATCCTGGTCACGGCACCTAATGCGACGCAGCGTGCAGTTCTACGCGTCAGTGTGCGCGCTGCTGACGGCGCGACTACACGACGCCGCGGCCGGCACCGGCGCCGCGCAGGCCTTCCGCGCGCTTCCCGAGTGGTACGTCGAGGACGTGGCTGAGTTCATGCTGTTCGCTGTGCAGTGAGTATTCCATTATCCTGGTCACCATTATCCTGGGCCTAGCACTAGTGCATCGCGCGAGGTTTGCCATATGCGCTTCGCGCATATTAGAGTGACCGGGCCTAGCACTAGTGCATCGCGCTCTGTTTGCCATATGCGCTTCGCGCATATTAGAGTGACCGGGCCTAGCACTAGTGCATCGCGCTCTGTTTGCCATATGCGCTTCGCGCATATTAGAGTGACCGGGCCTAGCACTAGTGCATCGCGCTCTGTTTGCCATATGCGCTTCGCGCATATTAGAGTGACCGGGCCTAGCACTAGTGCATCGCGCTCTGTTTGCCTTCGCGCTCTTCGCTGTGCAGTGAGTATTCCATTATCCTGGTCACGGCACCTAATGCGACGCAGCGTGCAGTTCTACGCGTCAGTGTGCGCGCTGCTGACGGCGCGACTACACGACGCCGCGGCCGGCACCGGCGCCGCGCAGGCCTTCCGCGCGCTTCCCGAGTGGTACGTCGAGGACGTGGCTGAGTTCATGCTGTTCGCTGTGCAGTGAGTATTCCATTATCCTGGTCACCATTATCCTGGGCCTAGCACTAGTGCATCGCGCGAGGTTTGCCATATGCGCTTCGCGCATATTAGAGTGACCGGGCCTAGCACTAGTGCATCGCGCTCTGTTTGCCATATGCGCTTCGCGCATATTAGAGTGACCGGGCCTAGCACTAGTGCATCGCGCTCTGTTTGCCATATGCGCTTCGCGCATATTAGAGTGACCGGGCCTAGCACTAGTGCATCGCGCTCTGTTTGCCTTCGCGCTCTTCGCTGTGCAGTGAGTATTCCATTATCCTGGTCACGGCACCTAATGCGACGCAGCGTGCAGTTCTACGCGTCAGTGTGCGCGCTGCTGACGGCGCGACTACACGACGCCGCGGCCGGCACCGGCGCCGCGCAGGCCTTCCGCGCGCTTCCCGAGTGGTACGTCGAGGACGTGGCTGAGTTCATGCTGTTCGCTGTGCAGTGAGTATTCCATTATCCTGGTCACCATTATCCTGGGCCTAGCACTAGTGCATCGCGCTCTGTTTGCCATATGCGCTTCGCGCATATTAGAGTGACCGGGCCTAGCACTAGTGCATCGCGCTCTGTTTGCCATATGCGCTTCGCGCATATTAGAGTGACCGGGCCTAGCACTAGTGCATCGCGCTCTGTTTGCCATATGCGCTTCGCGCATATTAGAGTGACCGGGCCTAGCACTAGTGCATCGCGCTCTGTTTGCCATATGCGCTTCGCGCATATTAGAGTGACCGGGCCTAGCACTAGTGCATCGCGCTCTGTTTGCCATATGCGCTTCGCGCATATTAGAGTGACCGGGCCTAGCACTAGTGCATCGCGCTCTGTTTGCCATATGCGCTTCGCGCATATTAGAGTGACCGGGCCTAGCACTAGTGCATCGCGCTCTGTTTGCCTTCGCGCTCTTCGCTGTGCAGTGAGTATTCCATTATCCTGGTCACGGCACCTAATGCGACGCAGCGTGCAGTTCTACGCGTCAGTGTGCGCGCTGCTGACGGCGCGACTACACGACGCCGCGGCCGGCACCGGCGCCGCGCAGGCCTTCCGCGCGCTTCCCGAGTGGTACGTCGAGGACGTGGCTGAGTTCATGCTGTTCGCTGTGCAGTGAGTATTCCATTATCCTGGTCACCATTATCCTGGGCCTAGCACTAGTGCATCGCGCGAGGTTTGCCATATGCGCTTCGCGCATATTAGAGTGACCGGGCCTAGCACTAGTGCATCGCGCTCTGTTTGCCATATGCGCTTCGCGCATATTAGAGTGACCGGGCCTAGCACTAGTGCATCGCGCTCTGTTTGCCATATGCGCTTCGCGCATATTAGAGTGACCGGGCCTAGCACTAGTGCATCGCGCTCTGTTTGCCTTCGCGCTCTTCGCTGTGCAGTGAGTATTCCATTATCCTGGTCACGGCACCTAATGCGACGCAGCGTGCAGTTCTACGCGTCAGTGTGCGCGCTGCTGACGGCGCGACTACACGACGCCGCGGCCGGCACCGGCGCCGCGCAGGCCTTCCGCGCGCTTCCCGAGTGGTACGTCGAGGACGTGGCTGAGTTCATGCTGTTCGCTGTGCAGTGAGTATTCCATTATCCTGGTCACCATTATCCTGGGCCTAGCACTAGTGCATCGCGCTCTGTTTGCCATATGCGCTTCGCGCATATTAGAGTGACCGGGCCTAGCACTAGTGCATCGCGCTCTGTTTGCCATATGCGCTTCGCGCATATTAGAGTGACCGGGCCTAGCACTAGTGCATCGCGCTCTGTTTGCCATATGCGCTTCGCGCATATTAGAGTGACCGGGCCTAGCACTAGTGCATCGCGCTCTGTTTGCCATATGCGCTTCGCGCATATTAGAGTGACCGGGCCTAGCACTAGTGCATCGCGCTCTGTTTGCCTTCGCGCTCTTCGCTGTGCAGTGAGTATTCCATTATCCTGGTCACGGCACCTAATGCGACGCAGCGTGCAGTTCTACGCGTCAGTGTGCGCGCTGCTGACGGCGCGACTACACGACGCCGCGGCCGGCACCGGCGCCGCGCAGGCCTTCCGCGCGCTTCCCGAGTGGTACGTCGAGGACGTGGCTGAGTTCATGCTGTTCGCTGTGCAGTGAGTATTCCATTATCCTGGTCACCATTATCCTGGGCCTAGCACTAGTGCATCGCGCGAGGTTTGCCATATGCGCTTCGCGCATATTAGAGTGACCGGGCCTAGCACTAGTGCATCGCGCTCTGTTTGCCTTCGCGCTCTTCGCTGTGCAGTGAGTATTCCATTATCCTGGTCACGGCACCTAATGCGGCGCAGCGTGCAGTTCTACGCGTCAGTGTGCGCGCTGCTGACGGCGCGACTACACGACGCCGCGGCCGGCACCGGCGCCGCGCAGGCCTTCCGCGCGCTTCCCGAGTGGTACGTCGAGGACGTGGCTGAGTTCATGCTGTTCGCTGTGCAGTGAGTATTCCATTATCCTGGTCACCATTATCCTGGGCCTAGCACTAGTGCATCGCGCGAGGTTTGCCATATGCGCTTCGCGCATATTAGAGTGACCGGGCCTAGCACTAGTGCATCGCGCTCTGTTTGCCATATGCGCTTCGCGCATATTAGAGTGACCGGGCCTAGCACTAGTGCATCGCGCTCTGTTTGCCATATGCGCTTCGCGCATATTAGAGTGACCGGGCCTAGCACTAGTGCATCGCGCTCTGTTTGCCATATGCGCTTCGCGCATATTAGAGTGACCGGGCCTAGCACTAGTGCATCGCGCTCTGTTTGCCATATGCGCTTCGCGCATATTAGAGTGACCGGGCCTAGCACTAGTGCATCGCGCTCTGTTTGCCATATGCGCTTCGCGCATATTAGAGTGACCGGGCCTAGCACTAGTGCATCGCGCTCTGTTTGCCATATGCGCTTCGCGCATATTAGAGTGACCGGGCCTAGCACTAGTGCATCGCGCTCTGTTTGCCATATGCGCTTCGCGCATATTAGAGTGACCGGGCCTAGCACTAGTGCATCGCGCTCTGTTTGCCTTCGCGCTCTTCGCTGTGCAGTGAGTATTCCATTATCCTGGTCACGGCACCTAATGCGACGCAGCGTGCAGTTCTACGCGTCAGTGTGCGCGCTGCTGACGGCGCGACTACACGACGCCGCGGCCGGCACCGGCGCCGCGCAGGCCTTCCGCGCGCTTCCCGAGTGGTACGTCGAGGACGTGGCTGAGTTCATGCTGTTCGCTGTGCAGTGAGTATTCCATTATCCTGGTCGCCATTATCCTGGGCCTAGCACTAGTGCATCGCGCTCTGTTTGCCATATGCGCTTCGCGCATATTAGAGTGACCGGGCCTAGCACTAGTGCATCGCGCTCTGTTTGCCATATGCGCTTCGCGCATATTAGAGTGACCGGGCCTAGCACTAGTGCATCGCGCTCTGTTTGCCATATGCGCTTCGCGCATATTAGAGTGACCGGGCCTAGCACTAGTGCATCGCGCTCTGTTTGCCATATGCGCTTCGCGCATATTAGAGTGACCGGGCCTAGCACTAGTGCATCGCGCTCTGTTTGCCATATGCGCTTCGCGCATATTAGAGTGACCGGGCCTAGCACTAGTGCATCGCGCTCTGTTTGCCTTCGCGCTCTTCGCTGTGCAGTGAGTATTCCATTATCCTGGTCACGGCACCTAATGCGACGCAGCGTGCAGTTCTACGCGTCAGTGTGCGCGCTGCTGACGGCGCGACTACACGACGCCGCGGCCGGCACCGGCGCCGCGCAGGCCTTCCGCGCGCTTCCCGAGTGGTACGTCGAGGACGTGGCTGAGTTCATGCTGTTCGCTGTGCAGTGAGTATTCCATTATCCTGGTCACCATTATCCTGGGCCTAGCACTAGTGCATCGCGCGAGGTTTGCCATATGCGCTTCGCGCATATTAGAGTGACCGGGCCTAGCACTAGTGCATCGCGCTCTGTTTGCCATATGCGCTTCGCGCATATTAGAGTGACCGGGCCTAGCACTAGTGCATCGCGCTCTGTTTGCCATATGCGCTTCGCGCATATTAGAGTGACCGGGCCTAGCACTAGTGCATCGCGCTCTGTTTGCCATATGCGCTTCGCGCATATTAGAGTGACCGGGCCTAGCACTAGTGCATCGCGCTCTGTTTGCCATATGCGCTTCGCGCATATTAGAGTGACCGGGCCTAGCACTAGTGCATCGCGCTCTGTTTGCCTTCGCGCTCTTCGCTGTGCAGTGAGTATTCCATTATCCTGGTCACGGCACCTAATGCGACGCAGCGTGCAGTTCTACGCGTCAGTGTGCGCGCTGCTGACGGCGCGACTACACGACGCCGCGGCCGGCACCGGCGCCGCGCAGGCCTTCCGCGCGCTTCCCGAGTGGTACGTCGAGGACGTGGCTGAGTTCATGCTGTTCGCTGTGCAGTGAGTATTCCATTATCCTGGTCACCATTATCCTGGGCCTAGCACTAGTGCATCGCGCTCTGTTTGCCATATGCGCTTCGCGCATATTAGAGTGACCGGGCCTAGCACTAGTGCATCGCGCTCTGTTTGCCATATGCGCTTCGCGCATATTAGAGTGACCGGGCCTAGCACTAGTGCATCGCGCTCTGTTTGCCATATGCGCTTCGCGCATATTAGAGTGACCGGGCCTAGCACTAGTGCATCGCGCTCTGTTTGCCATATGCGCTTCGCGCATATTAGAGTGACCGGGCCTAGCACTAGTGCATCGCGCTCTGTTTGCCATATGCGCTTCGCGCATATTAGAGTGACCGGGCCTAGCACTAGTGCATCGCGCTCTGTTTGCCTTCGCGCTCTTCGCTGTGCAGTGAGTATTCCATTATCCTGGTCACGGCACCTAATGCGACGCAGCGTGCAGTTCTACGCGTCAGTGTGCGCGCTGCTGACGGCGCGACTACACGACGCCGCGGCCGGCACCGGCGCCGCGCAGGCCTTCCGCGCGCTTCCCGAGTGGTACGTCGAGGACGTGGCTGAGTTCATGCTGTTCGCTGTGCAGTGAGTATTCCATTATCCTGGTCACCATTATCCTGGGCCTAGCACTAGTGCATCGCGCGAGGTTTGCCATATGCGCGAAGCGCATATTAGAGTGACCGGGCCTAGCACTAGTGCATCGCGCTCTGTTTGCCATATGCGCTTCGCGCATATTAGAGTGACCGGGCCTAGCACTAGTGCATCGCGCTCTGTTTGCCATATGCGCTTCGCGCATATTAGAGTGACCGGGCCTAGCACTAGTGCATCGCGCTCTGTTTGCCTTCGCGCTCTTCGCTGTGCAGTGAGTATTCCATTATCCTGGTCACGGCACCTAATGCGACGCAGCGTGCAGTTCTACGCGTCAGTGTGCGCGCTGCTGACGGCGCGACTACACGACGCCGCGGCCGGCACCGGCGCCGCGCAGGCCTTCCGCGCGCTTCCCGAGTGGTACGTCGAGGACGTGGCTGAGTTCATGCTGTTCGCTGTGCAGTGAGTATTCCATTATCCTGGTCACCATTATCCTGGGCCTAGCACTAGTGCATCGCGCTCTGTTTGCCATATGCGCTTCGCGCATATTAGAGTGACCGGGCCTAGCACTAGTGCATCGCGCTCTGTTTGCCATATGCGCTTCGCGCATATTAGAGTGACCGGGCCTAGCACTAGTGCATCGCGCTCTGTTTGCCATATGCGCTTCGCGCATATTAGAGTGACCGGGCCTAGCACTAGTGCATCGCGCTCTGTTTGCCTTCGCGCTCTTCGCTGTGCAGTGAGTATTCCATTATCCTGGTCACGGCACCTAATGCGACGCAGCGTGCAGTTCTACGCGTCAGTGTGCGCGCTGCTGACGGCGCGACTACACGACGCCGCGGCCGGCACCGGCGCCGCGCAGGCCTTCCGCGCGCTTCCCGAGTGGTACGTCGAGGACGTGGCTGAGTTCATGCTGTTCGCTGTGCAGTGAGTATTCCATTATCCTGGTCACCATTATCCTGGGCCTAGCACTAGTGCATCGCGCTCTGTTTGCCATATGCGCTTCGCGCATATTAGAGTGACCGGGCCTAGCACTAGTGCATCGCGCTCTGTTTGCCATATGCGCTTCGCGCATATTAGAGTGACCGGGCCTAGCACTAGTGCATCGCGCTCTGTTTGCCATATGCGCTTCGCGCATATTAGAGTGACCGGGCCTAGCACTAGTGCATCGCGCTCTGTTTGCCATATGCGCTTCGCGCATATTAGAGTGACCGGGCCTAGCACTAGTGCATCGCGCTCTGTTTGCCATATGCGCTTCGCGCATATTAGAGTGACCGGGCCTAGCACTAGTGCATCGCGCTCTGTTTGCCATATGCGCTTCGCGCATATTAGAGTGACCGGGCCTAGCACTAGTGCATCGCGCTCTGTTTGCCTTCGCGCTCTTCGCTGTGCAGTGAGTATTCCATTATCCTGGTCACGGCACCTAATGCGACGCAGCGTGCAGTTCTACGCGTCAGTGTGCGCGCTGCTGACGGCGCGACTACACGACGCCGCGGCCGGCACCGGCGCCGCGCAGGCCTTCCGCGCGCTTCCCGAGTGGTACGTCGAGGACGTGGCTGAGTTCATGCTGTTCGCTGTGCAGTGAGTATTCCATTATCCTGGTCACCATTATCCTGGGCCTAGCACTAGTGCATCGCGCGAGGTTTGCCATATGCGCTTCGCGCATATTAGAGTGACCGGGCCTAGCACTAGTGCATCGCGCTCTGTTTGCCATATGCGCTTCGCGCATATTAGAGTGACCGGGCCTAGCACTAGTGCATCGCGCTCTGTTTGCCATATGCGCTTCGCGCATATTAGAGTGACCGGGCCTAGCACTAGTGCATCGCGCTCTGTTTGCCATATGCGCTTCGCGCATATTAGAGTGACCGGGCCTAGCACTAGTGCATCGCGCTCTGTTTGCCATATGCGCTTCGCGCATATTAGAGTGACCGGGCCTAGCACTAGTGCATCGCGCTCTGTTTGCCATATGCGCTTCGCGCATATTAGAGTGACCGGGCCTAGCACTAGTGCATCGCGCTCTGTTTGCCTTCGCGCTCTTCGCTGTGCAGTGAGTATTCCATTATCCTGGTCACGGCACCTAATGCGACGCAGCGTGCAGTTCTACGCGTCAGTGTGCGCGCTGCTGACGGCGCGACTACACGACGCCGCGGCCGGCACCGGCGCCGCGCAGGCCTTCCGCGCGCTTCCCGAGTGGTACGTCGAGGACGTGGCTGAGTTCATGCTGTTCGCTGTGCAGTGAGTATTCCATTATCCTGGTCACCATTATCCTGGGCCTAGCACTAGTGCATCGCGCGAGGTTTGCCATATGCGCTTCGCGCATATTAGAGTGACCGGGCCTAGCACTAGTGCATCGCGCTCTGTTTGCCATATGCGCTTCGCGCATATTAGAGTGACCGGGCCTAGCACTAGTGCATCGCGCTCTGTTTGCCATATGCGCTTCGCGCATATTAGAGTGACCGGGCCTAGCACTAGTGCATCGCGCTCTGTTTGCCATATGCGCTTCGCGCATATTAGAGTGACCGGGCCTAGCACTAGTGCATCGCGCTCTGTTTGCCATATGCGCTTCGCGCATATTAGAGTGACCGGGCCTAGCACTAGTGCATCGCGCTCTGTTTGCCATATGCGCTTCGCGCATATTAGAGTGACCGGGCCTAGCACTAGTGCATCGCGCTCTGTTTGCCTTCGCGCTCTTCGCTGTGCAGTGAGTATTCCATTATCCTGGTCACGGCACCTAATGCGACGCAGCGTGCAGTTCTACGCGTCAGTGTGCGCGCTGCTGACGGCGCGACTACACGACGCCGCGGCCGGCACCGGCGCCGCGCAGGCCTTCCGCGCGCTTCCCGAGTGGTACGTCGAGGACGTGGCTGAGTTCATGCTGTTCGCTGTGCAGTGAGTATTCCATTATCCTGGTCACCATTATCCTGGGCCTAGCACTAGTGCATCGCGCTCTGTTTGCCATATGCGCTTCGCGCATATTAGAGTGACCGGGCCTAGCACTAGTGCATCGCGCTCTGTTTGCCATATGCGCTTCGCGCATATTAGAGTGACCGGGCCTAGCACTAGTGCATCGCGCTCTGTTTGCCATATGCGCTTCGCGCATATTAGAGTGACCGGGCCTAGCACTAGTGCATCGCGCTCTGTTTGCCTTCGCGCTCTTCGCTGTGCAGTGAGTATTCCATTATCCTGGTCACGGCACCTAATGCGACGCAGCGTGCAGTTCTACGCGTCAGTGTGCGCGCTGCTGACGGCGCGACTACACGACGCCGCGGCCGGCACCGGCGCCGCGCAGGCCTTCCGCGCGCTTCCCGAGTGGTACGTCGAGGACGTGGCTGAGTTCATGCTGTTCGCTGTGCAGTGAGTATTCCATTATCCTGGTCACCATTATCCTGGGCCTAGCACTAGTGCATCGCGCTCTGTTTGCCATATGCGCTTCGCGCATATTAGAGTGACCGGGCCTAGCACTAGTGCATCGCGCTCTGTTTGCCATATGCGCTTCGCGCATATTAGAGTGACCGGGCCTAGCACTAGTGCATCGCGCTCTGTTTGCCATATGCGCTTCGCGCATATTAGAGTGACCGGGCCTAGCACTAGTGCATCGCGCTCTGTTTGCCATATGCGCTTCGCGCATATTAGAGTGACCGGGCCTAGCACTAGTGCATCGCGCTCTGTTTGCCTTCGCGCTCTTCGCTGTGCAGTGAGTATTCCATTATCCTGGTCACGGCACCTAATGCGACGCAGCGTGCAGTTCTACGCGTCAGTGTGCGCGCTGCTGACGGCGCGACTACACGACGCCGCGGCCGGCACCGGCGCCGCGCAGGCCTTCCGCGCGCTTCCCGAGTGGTACGTCGAGGACGTGGCTGAGTTCATGCTGTTCGCTGTGCAGTGAGTATTCCATTATCCTGGTCACCATTATCCTGGGCCTAGCACTAGTGCATCGCGCTCTGTTTGCCATATGCGCTTCGCGCATATTAGAGTGACCGGGCCTAGCACTAGTGCATCGCGCTCTGTTTGCCATATGCGCTTCGCGCATATTAGAGTGACCGGGCCTAGCACTAGTGCATCGCGCTCTGTTTGCCATATGCGCTTCGCGCATATTAGAGTGACCGGGCCTAGCACTAGTGCATCGCGCTCTGTTTGCCTTCGCGCTCTTCGCTGTGCAGTGAGTATTCCATTATCCTGGTCACGGCACCTAATGCGACGCAGCGTGCAGTTCTACGCGTCAGTGTGCGCGCTGCTGACGGCGCGACTACACGACGCCGCGGCCGGCACCGGCGCCGCGCAGGCCTTCCGCGCGCTTCCCGAGTGGTACGTCGAGGACGTGGCTGAGTTCATGCTGTTCGCTGTGCAGTGAGTATTCCATTATCCTGGTCACCATTATCCTGGGCCTAGCACTAGTGCATCGCGCGAGGTTTGCCATATGCGCTTCGCGCATATTAGAGTGACCGGGCCTAGCACTAGTGCATCGCGCTCTGTTTGCCATATGCGCTTCGCGCATATTAGAGTGACCGGGCCTAGCACTAGTGCATCGCGCTCTGTTTGCCATATGCGCTTCGCGCATATTAGAGTGACCGGGCCTAGCACTAGTGCATCGCGCTCTGTTTGCCATATGCGCTTCGCGCATATTAGAGTGACCGGGCCTAGCACTAGTGCATCGCGCTCTGTTTGCCATATGCGCTTCGCGCATATTAGAGTGACCGGGCCTAGCACTAGTGCATCGCGCTCTGTTTGCCATATGCGCTTCGCGCATATTAGAGTGACCGGGCCTAGCACTAGTGCATCGCGCTCTGTTTGCCTTCGCGCTCTTCGCTGTGCAGTGAGTATTCCATTATCCTGGTCACGGCACCTAATGCGACGCAGCGTGCAGTTCTACGCGTCAGTGTGCGCGCTGCTGACGGCGCGACTACACGACGCCGCGGCCGGCACCGGCGCCGCGCAGGCCTTCCGCGCGCTTCCCGAGTGGTACGTCGAGGACGTGGCTGAGTTCATGCTGTTCGCTGTGCAGTGAGTATTCCATTATCCTGGTCACCATTATCCTGGGCCTAGCACTAGTGCATCGCGCGAGGTTTGCCATATGCGCTTCGCGCATATTAGAGTGACCGGGCCTAGCACTAGTGCATCGCGCTCTGTTTGCCATATGCGCTTCGCGCATATTAGAGTGACCGGGCCTAGCACTAGTGCATCGCGCTCTGTTTGCCATATGCGCTTCGCGCATATTAGAGTGACCGGGCCTAGCACTAGTGCATCGCGCTCTGTTTGCCTTCGCGCTCTTCGCTGTGCAGTGAGTATTCCATTATCCTGGTCACGGCACCTAATGCGACGCAGCGTGCAGTTCTACGCGTCAGTGTGCGCGCTGCTGACGGCGCGACTACACGACGCCGCGGCCGGCACCGGCGCCGCGCAGGCCTTCCGCGCGCTTCCCGAGTGGTACGTCGAGGACGTGGCTGAGTTCATGCTGTTCGCTGTGCAGTGAGTATTCCATTATCCTGGTCACCATTATCCTGGGCCTAGCACTAGTGCATCGCGCTCTGTTTGCCATATGCGCTTCGCGCATATTAGAGTGACCGGGCCTAGCACTAGTGCATCGCGCTCTGTTTGCCATATGCGCTTCGCGCATATTAGAGTGACCGGGCCTAGCACTAGTGCATCGCGCTCTGTTTGCCATATGCGCTTCGCGCATATTAGAGTGACCGGGCCTAGCACTAGTGCATCGCGCTCTGTTTGCCATATGCGCTTCGCGCATATTAGAGTGACCGGGCCTAGCACTAGTGCATCGCGCTCTGTTTGCCTTCGCGCTCTTCGCTGTGCAGTGAGTATTCCATTATCCTGGTCACGGCACCTAATGCGACGCAGCGTGCAGTTCTACGCGTCAGTGTGCGCGCTGCTGACGGCGCGACTACACGACGCCGCGGCCGGCACCGGCGCCGCGCAGGCCTTCCGCGCGCTTCCCGAGTGGTACGTCGAGGACGTGGCTGAGTTCATGCTGTTCGCTGTGCAGTGAGTATTCCATTATCCTGGTCACCATTATCCTGGGCCTAGCACTAGTGCATCGCGCGAGGTTTGCCATATGCGCTTCGCGCATATTAGAGTGACCGGGCCTAGCACTAGTGCATCGCGCTCTGTTTGCCATATGCGCTTCGCGCATATTAGAGTGACCGGGCCTAGCACTAGTGCATCGCGCTCTGTTTGCCATATGCGCTTCGCGCATATTAGAGTGACCGGGCCTAGCACTAGTGCATCGCGCTCTGTTTGCCATATGCGCTTCGCGCATATTAGAGTGACCGGGCCTAGCACTAGTGCATCGCGCTCTGTTTGCCATATGCGCTTCGCGCATATTAGAGTGACCGGGCCTAGCACTAGTGCATCGCGCTCTGTTTGCCATATGCGCTTCGCGCATATTAGAGTGACCGGGCCTAGCACTAGTGCATCGCGCTCTGTTTGCCATATGCGCTTCGCGCATATTAGAGTGACCGGGCCTAGCACTAGTGCATCGCGCTCTGTTTGCCATATGCGCTTCGCGCATATTAGAGTGACCGGGCCTAGCACTAGTGCATCGCGCTCTGTTTGCCTTCGCGCTCTTCGCTGTGCAGTGAGTATTCCATTATCCTGGTCACGGCACCTAATGCGACGCAGCGTGCAGTTCTACGCGTCAGTGTGCGCGCTGCTGACGGCGCGACTACACGACGCCGCGGCCGGCACCGGCGCCGCGCAGGCCTTCCGCGCGCTTCCCGAGTGGTACGTCGAGGACGTGGCTGAGTTCATGCTGTTCGCTGTGCAGTGAGTATTCCATTATCCTGGTCACCATTATCCTGGGCCTAGCACTAGTGCATCGCGCTCTGTTTGCCATATGCGCTTCGCGCATATTAGAGTGACCGGGCCTAGCACTAGTGCATCGCGCTCTGTTTGCCATATGCGCTTCGCGCATATTAGAGTGACCGGGCCTAGCACTAGTGCATCGCGCTCTGTTTGCCATATGCGCTTCGCGCATATTAGAGTGACCGGGCCTAGCACTAGTGCATCGCGCTCTGTTTGCCTTCGCGCTCTTCGCTGTGCAGTGAGTATTCCATTATCCTGGTCACGGCACCTAATGCGACGCAGCGTGCAGTTCTACGCGTCAGTGTGCGCGCTGCTGACGGCGCGACTACACGACGCCGCGGCCGGCACCGGCGCCGCGCAGGCCTTCCGCGCGCTTCCCGAGTGGTACGTCGAGGACGTGGCTGAGTTCATGCTGTTCGCTGTGCAGTGAGTATTCCATTATCCTGGTCACCATTATCCTGGGCCTAGCACTAGTGCATCGCGCTCTGTTTGCCATATGCGCTTCGCGCATATTAGAGTGACCGGGCCTAGCACTAGTGCATCGCGCTCTGTTTGCCATATGCGCTTCGCGCATATTAGAGTGACCGGGCCTAGCACTAGTGCATCGCGCTCTGTTTGCCATATGCGCTTCGCGCATATTAGAGTGACCGGGCCTAGCACTAGTGCATCGCGCTCTGTTTGCCATATGCGCTTCGCGCATATTAGAGTGACCGGGCCTAGCACTAGTGCATCGCGCTCTGTTTGCCATATGCGCTTCGCGCATATTAGAGTGACCGGGCCTAGCACTAGTGCATCGCGCTCTGTTTGCCTTCGCGCTCTTCGCTGTGCAGTGAGTATTCCATTATCCTGGTCACGGCACCTAATGCGACGCAGCGTGCAGTTCTACGCGTCAGTGTGCGCGCTGCTGACGGCGCGACTACACGACGCCGCGGCCGGCACCGGCGCCGCGCAGGCCTTCCGCGCGCTTCCCGAGTGGTACGTCGAGGACGTGGCTGAGTTCATGCTGTTCGCTGTGCAGTGAGTATTCCATTATCCTGGTCGCCATTATCCTGGGCCTAGCACTAGTGCATCGCGCTCTGTTTGCCATATGCGCTTCGCGCATATTAGAGTGACCGGGCCTAGCACTAGTGCATCGCGCTCTGTTTGCCATATGCGCTTCGCGCATATTAGAGTGACCGGGCCTAGCACTAGTGCATCGCGCTCTGTTTGCCATATGCGCTTCGCGCATATTAGAGTGACCGGGCCTAGCACTAGTGCATCGCGCTCTGTTTGCCATATGCGCTTCGCGCATATTAGAGTGACCGGGCCTAGCACTAGTGCATCGCGCTCTGTTTGCCATATGCGCTTCGCGCATATTAGAGTGACCGGGCCTAGCACTAGTGCATCGCGCTCTGTTTGCCTTCGCGCTCTTCGCTGTGCAGTGAGTATTCCATTATCCTGGTCACGGCACCTAATGCGACGCAGCGTGCAGTTCTACGCGTCAGTGTGCGCGCTGCTGACGGCGCGACTACACGACGCCGCGGCCGGCACCGGCGCCGCGCAGGCCTTCCGCGCGCTTCCCGAGTGGTACGTCGAGGACGTGGCTGAGTTCATGCTGTTCGCTGTGCAGTGAGTATTCCATTATCCTGGTCACCATTATCCTGGGCCTAGCACTAGTGCATCGCGCGAGGTTTGCCATATGCGCTTCGCGCATATTAGAGTGACCGGGCCTAGCACTAGTGCATCGCGCTCTGTTTGCCATATGCGCTTCGCGCATATTAGAGTGACCGGGCCTAGCACTAGTGCATCGCGCTCTGTTTGCCATATGCGCTTCGCGCATATTAGAGTGACCGGGCCTAGCACTAGTGCATCGCGCTCTGTTTGCCATATGCGCTTCGCGCATATTAGAGTGACCGGGCCTAGCACTAGTGCATCGCGCTCTGTTTGCCATATGCGCTTCGCGCATATTAGAGTGACCGGGCCTAGCACTAGTGCATCGCGCTCTGTTTGCCTTCGCGCTCTTCGCTGTGCAGTGAGTATTCCATTATCCTGGTCACGGCACCTAATGCGACGCAGCGTGCAGTTCTACGCGTCAGTGTGCGCGCTGCTGACGGCGCGACTACACGACGCCGCGGCCGGCACCGGCGCCGCGCAGGCCTTCCGCGCGCTTCCCGAGTGGTACGTCGAGGACGTGGCTGAGTTCATGCTGTTCGCTGTGCAGTGAGTATTCCATTATCCTGGTCGCCATTATCCTGGGCCTAGCACTAGTGCATCGCGCTCTGTTTGCCATATGCGCTTCGCGCATATTAGAGTGACCGGGCCTAGCACTAGTGCATCGCGCTCTGTTTGCCATATGCGCTTCGCGCATATTAGAGTGACCGGGCCTAGCACTAGTGCATCGCGCTCTGTTTGCCATATGCGCTTCGCGCATATTAGAGTGACCGGGCCTAGCACTAGTGCATCGCGCTCTGTTTGCCATATGCGCTTCGCGCATATTAGAGTGACCGGGCCTAGCACTAGTGCATCGCGCTCTGTTTGCCATATGCGCTTCGCGCATATTAGAGTGACCGGGCCTAGCACTAGTGCATCGCGCTCTGTTTGCCTTCGCGCTCTTCGCTGTGCAGTGAGTATTCCATTATCCTGGTCACGGCACCTAATGCGACGCAGCGTGCAGTTCTACGCGTCAGTGTGCGCGCTGCTGACGGCGCGACTACACGACGCCGCGGCCGGCACCGGCGCCGCGCAGGCCTTCCGCGCGCTTCCCGAGTGGTACGTCGAGGACGTGGCTGAGTTCATGCTGTTCGCTGTGCAGTGAGTATTCCATTATCCTGGTCACCATTATCCTGGGCCTAGCACTAGTGCATCGCGCGAGGTTTGCCATATGCGCTTCGCGCATATTAGAGTGACCGGGCCTAGCACTAGTGCATCGCGCTCTGTTTGCCATATGCGCTTCGCGCATATTAGAGTGACCGGGCCTAGCACTAGTGCATCGCGCTCTGTTTGCCATATGCGCTTCGCGCATATTAGAGTGACCGGGCCTAGCACTAGTGCATCGCGCTCTGTTTGCCATATGCGCTTCGCGCATATTAGAGTGACCGGGCCTAGCACTAGTGCATCGCGCTCTGTTTGCCATATGCGCTTCGCGCATATTAGAGTGACCGGGCCTAGCACTAGTGCATCGCGCTCTGTTTGCCTTCGCGCTCTTCGCTGTGCAGTGAGTATTCCATTATCCTGGTCACGGCACCTAATGCGACGCAGCGTGCAGTTCTACGCGTCAGTGTGCGCGCTGCTGACGGCGCGACTACACGACGCCGCGGCCGGCACCGGCGCCGCGCAGGCCTTCCGCGCGCTTCCCGAGTGGTACGTCGAGGACGTGGCTGAGTTCATGCTGTTCGCTGTGCAGTGAGTATTCCATTATCCTGGTCACCATTATCCTGGGCCTAGCACTAGTGCATCGCGCGAGGTTTGCCATATGCGCTTCGCGCATATTAGAGTGACCGGGCCTAGCACTAGTGCATCGCGCTCTGTTTGCCATATGCGCTTCGCGCATATTAGAGTGACCGGGCCTAGCACTAGTGCATCGCGCTCTGTTTGCCATATGCGCTTCGCGCATATTAGAGTGACCGGGCCTAGCACTAGTGCATCGCGCTCTGTTTGCCATATGCGCTTCGCGCATATTAGAGTGACCGGGCCTAGCACTAGTGCATCGCGCTCTGTTTGCCATATGCGCTTCGCGCATATTAGAGTGACCGGGCCTAGCACTAGTGCATCGCGCTCTGTTTGCCTTCGCGCTCTTCGCTGTGCAGTGAGTATTCCATTATCCTGGTCACGGCACCTAATGCGACGCAGCGTGCAGTTCTACGCGTCAGTGTGCGCGCTGCTGACGGCGCGACTACACGACGCCGCGGCCGGCACCGGCGCCGCGCAGGCCTTCCGCGCGCTTCCCGAGTGGTACGTCGAGGACGTGGCTGAGTTCATGCTGTTCGCTGTGCAGTGAGTATTCCATTATCCTGGTCGCCATTATCCTGGGCCTAGCACTAGTGCATCGCGCTCTGTTTGCCATATGCGCTTCGCGCATATTAGAGTGACCGGGCCTAGCACTAGTGCATCGCGCTCTGTTTGCCATATGCGCTTCGCGCATATTAGAGTGACCGGGCCTAGCACTAGTGCATCGCGCTCTGTTTGCCATATGCGCTTCGCGCATATTAGAGTGACCGGGCCTAGCACTAGTGCATCGCGCTCTGTTTGCCATATGCGCTTCGCGCATATTAGAGTGACCGGGCCTAGCACTAGTGCATCGCGCTCTGTTTGCCATATGCGCTTCGCGCATATTAGAGTGACCGGGCCTAGCACTAGTGCATCGCGCTCTGTTTGCCTTCGCGCTCTTCGCTGTGCAGTGAGTATTCCATTATCCTGGTCACGGCACCTAATGCGACGCAGCGTGCAGTTCTACGCGTCAGTGTGCGCGCTGCTGACGGCGCGACTACACGACGCCGCGGCCGGCACCGGCGCCGCGCAGGCCTTCCGCGCGCTTCCCGAGTGGTACGTCGAGGACGTGGCTGAGTTCATGCTGTTCGCTGTGCAGTGAGTATTCCATTATCCTGGTCGCCATTATCCTGGGCCTAGCACTAGTGCATCGCGCTCTGTTTGCCATATGCGCTTCGCGCATATTAGAGTGACCGGGCCTAGCACTAGTGCATCGCGCTCTGTTTGCCATATGCGCTTCGCGCATATTAGAGTGACCGGGCCTAGCACTAGTGCATCGCGCTCTGTTTGCCATATGCGCTTCGCGCATATTAGAGTGACCGGGCCTAGCACTAGTGCATCGCGCTCTGTTTGCCATATGCGCTTCGCGCATATTAGAGTGACCGGGCCTAGCACTAGTGCATCGCGCTCTGTTTGCCATATGCGCTTCGCGCATATTAGAGTGACCGGGCCTAGCACTAGTGCATCGCGCTCTGTTTGCCTTCGCGCTCTTCGCTGTGCAGTGAGTATTCCATTATCCTGGTCACGGCACCTAATGCGACGCAGCGTGCAGTTCTACGCGTCAGTGTGCGCGCTGCTGACGGCGCGACTACACGACGCCGCGGCCGGCACCGGCGCCGCGCAGGCCTTCCGCGCGCTTCCCGAGTGGTACGTCGAGGACGTGGCTGAGTTCATGCTGTTCGCTGTGCAGTGAGTATTCCATTATCCTGGTCACCATTATCCTGGGCCTAGCACTAGTGCATCGCGCGAGGTTTGCCATATGTGCGAAGCGCATATTAGAGTGACCAGGCCTAGCACTAGTGCATCGCGCTCTGTTTGCCATATGCGCTTCGCGCATATTAGAGTGACCGGGCCTAGCACTAGTGCATCGCGCTCTGTTTGCCATATGCGCTTCGCGCATATTAGAGTGACCGGGCCTAGCACTAGTGCATCGCGCTCTGTTTGCCTTCGCGCTCTTCGCTGTGCAGTGAGTATTCCATTATCCTGGTCACGGCACCTAATGCGACGCAGCGTGCAGTTCTACGCGTCAGTGTGCGCGCTGCTGACGGCGCGACTACACGACGCCGCGGCCGGCACCGGCGCCGCGCAGGCCTTCCGCGCGCTTCCCGAGTGGTACGTCGAGGACGTGGCTGAGTTCATGCTGTTCGCTGTGCAGTGAGTATTCCATTATCCTGGTCACCATTATCCTGGGCCTAGCACTAGTGCATCGCGCGAGGTTTGCCATATGTGCGAAGCGCATATTAGAGTGACCAGGCCTAGCACTAGTGCATCGCGCTCTGTTTGCCATATGCGCTTCGCGCATATTAGAGTGACCGGGCCTAGCACTAGTGCATCGCGCTCTGTTTGCCATATGCGCTTCGCGCATATTAGAGTGACCGGGCCTAGCACTAGTGCATCGCGCTCTGTTTGCCTTCGCGCTCTTCGCTGTGCAGTGAGTATTCCATTATCCTGGTCACGGCACCTAATGCGACGCAGCGTGCAGTTCTACGCGTCAGTGTGCGCGCTGCTGACGGCGCGACTACACGACGCCGCGGCCGGCACCGGCGCCGCGCAGGCCTTCCGCGCGCTTCCCGAGTGGTACGTCGAGGACGTGGCTGAGTTCATGCTGTTCGCTGTGCAGTGAGTATTCCATTATCCTGGTCACCATTATCCTGGGCCTAGCACTAGTGCATCGCGCGAGGTTTGCCATATGTGCGAAGCGCATATTAGAGTGACCAGGCCTAGCACTAGTGCATCGCGCTCTGTTTGCCATATGCGCTTCGCGCATATTAGAGTGACCGGGCCTAGCACTAGTGCATCGCGCTCTGTTTGCCTTCGCGCTCTTCGCTGTGCAGTGAGTATTCCATTATCCTGGTCACGGCACCTAATGCGACGCAGCGTGCAGTTCTACGCGTCAGTGTGCGCGCTGCTGACGGCGCGACTACACGACGCCGCGGCCGGCACCGGCGCCGCGCAGGCCTTCCGCGCGCTTCCCGAGTGGTACGTCGAGGACGTGGCTGAGTTCATGCTGTTCGCTGTGCAGTGAGTATTCCATTATCCTGGTCACCATTATCCTGGGCCTAGCACTAGTGCATCGCGCGAGGTTTGCCATATGTGCGAAGCGCATATTAGAGTGACCAGGCCTAGCACTAGTGCATCGCGCTCTGTTTGCCATATGCGCTTCGCGCATATTAGAGTGACCGGGCCTAGCACTAGTGCATCGCGCTCTGTTTGCCATATGCGCTTCGCGCATATTAGAGTGACCGGGCCTAGCACTAGTGCATCGCGCTCTGTTTGCCTTCGCGCTCTTCGCTGTGCAGTGAGTATTCCATTATCCTGGTCACGGCACCTAATGCGACGCAGCGTGCAGTTCTACGCGTCAGTGTGCGCGCTGCTGACGGCGCGACTACACGACGCCGCGGCCGGCACCGGCGCCGCGCAGGCCTTCCGCGCGCTTCCCGAGTGGTACGTCGAGGACGTGGCTGAGTTCATGCTGTTCGCTGTGCAGTGAGTATTCCATTATCCTGGTCACCATTATCCTGGGCCTAGCACTAGTGCATCGCGCGAGGTTTGCCATATGCGCTTCGCGCATATTAGAGTGACCGGGCCTAGCACTAGTGCATCGCGCTCTGTTTGCCATATGCGCTTCGCGCATATTAGAGTGACCGGGCCTAGCACTAGTGCATCGCGCTCTGTTTGCCATATGCGCTTCGCGCATATTAGAGTGACCGGGCCTAGCACTAGTGCATCGCGCTCTGTTTGCCATATGCGCTTCGCGCATATTAGAGTGACCGGGCCTAGCACTAGTGCATCGCGCTCTGTTTGCCATATGCGCTTCGCGCATATTAGAGTGACCGGGCCTAGCACTAGTGCATCGCGCTCTGTTTGCCATATGCGCTTCGCGCATATTAGAGTGACCGGGCCTAGCACTAGTGCATCGCGCTCTGTTTGCCATATGCGCTTCGCGCATATTAGAGTGACCGGGCCTAGCACTAGTGCATCGCGCTCTGTTTGCCATATGCGCTTCGCGCATATTAGAGTGACCGGGCCTAGCACTAGTGCATCGCGCTCTGTTTGCCTTCGCGCTCTTCGCTGTGCAGTGAGTATTCCATTATCCTGGTCACGGCACCTAATGCGACGCAGCGTGCAGTTCTACGCGTCAGTGTGCGCGCT
This sequence comes from Thaumatotibia leucotreta, assembly GCA_025490895.1. Lineage (NCBI taxonomy): Eukaryota > Metazoa > Arthropoda > Insecta > Lepidoptera > Tortricidae > Thaumatotibia > Thaumatotibia leucotreta. Next base: position 40,144 of record JALPQI010001773.1, on the reverse strand, counting down.
GCTGACGGCGCGACTACACGACGCCGCGGCCGGCACCGGCGCCGCGCAGGCCTTCCGCGCGCTTCCCGAGTGGTACGTCGAGGACGTGGCTGAGTTCATGCTGTTCGCTGTGCAGTGAGTATTCCATTATCCTGGTCACCATTATCCTGGGCCTAGCACTAGTGCATCGCGCGAGGTTTGCCATATGCGCGAAGCGCATATTAGAGTGACCGGGCCTAGCACTAGTGCATCGCGCTCTGTTTGCCATATGCGCTTCGCGCATATTAGAGTGACCGGGCCTAGCACTAGTGCATCGCGCTCTGTTTGCCATATGCGCTTCGCGCATATTAGAGTGACCGGGCCTAGCACTAGTGCATCGCGCTCTGTTTGCCATATGCGCTTCGCGCATATTAGAGTGACCGGGCCTAGCACTAGTGCATCGCGCTCTGTTTGCCTTCGCGCTCTTCGCTGTGCAGTGAGTATTCCATTATCCTGGTCACGGCACCTAATGCGACGCAGCGTGCAGTTCTACGCGTCAGTGTGCGCGCTGCTGACGGCGCGACTACACGACGCCGCGGCCGGCACCGGCGCCGCGCAGGCCTTCCGCGCGCTTCCCGAGTGGTACGTCGAGGACGTGGCTGAGTTCATGCTGTTCGCTGTGCAGTGAGTATTCCATTATCCTGGTCGCCATTATCCTGGGCCTAGCACTAGTGCATCGCGCTCTGTTTGCCATATGCGCTTCGCGCATATTAGAGTGACCGGGCCTAGCACTAGTGCATCGCGCTCTGTTTGCCATATGCGCTTCGCGCATATTAGAGTGACCGGGCCTAGCACTAGTGCATCGCGCTCTGTTTGCCATATGCGCTTCGCGCATATTAGAGTGACCGGGCCTAGCACTAGTGCATCGCGCTCTGTTTGCCATATGCGCTTCGCGCATATTAGAGTGACCGGGCCTAGCACTAGTGCATCGCGCTCTGTTTGCCATATGCGCTTCGCGCATATTAGAGTGACCGGGCCTAGCACTAGTGCATCGCGCTCTGTTTGCCATATGCGCTTCGCGCATATTAGAGTGACCGGGCCTAGCACTAGTGCATCGCGCTCTGTTTGCCATATGCGCTTCGCGCATATTAGAGTGACCGGGCCTAGCACTAGTGCATCGCGCTCTGTTTGCCATATGCGCTTCGCGCATATTAGAGTGACCGGGCCTAGCACTAGTGCATCGCGCTCTGTTTGCCTTCGCGCTCTTCGCTGTGCAGTGAGTATTCCATTATCCTGGTCACGGCACCTAATGCGACGCAGCGTGCAGTTCTACGCGTCAGTGTGCGCGCTGCTGACGGCGCGACTACACGACGCCGCGGCCGGCACCGGCGCCGCGCAGGCCTTCCGCGCGCTTCCCGAGTGGTACGTCGAGGACGTGGCTGAGTTCATGCTGTTCGCTGTGCAGTGAGTATTCCATTATCCTGGTCACCATTATCCTGGGCCTAGCACTAGTGCATCGCGCGAGGTTTGCCATATGCGCTTCGCGCATATTAGAGTGACCGGGCCTAGCACTAGTGCATCGCGCTCTGTTTGCCATATGCGCTTCGCGCATATTAGAGTGACCGGGCCTAGCACTAGTGCATCGCGCTCTGTTTGCCTTCGCGCTCTTCGCTGTGCAGTGAGTATTCCATTATCCTGGTCACGGCACCTAATGCGACGCAGCGTGCAGTTCTACGCGTCAGTGTGCGCGCTGCTGACGGCGCGACTACACGACGCCGCGGCCGGCACCGGCGCCGCGCAGGCCTTCCGCGCGCTTCCCGAGTGGTACGTCGAGGACGTGGCTGAGTTCATGCTGTTCGCTGTGCAGTGAGTATTCCATTATCCTGGTCACCATTATCCTGGGCCTAGCACTAGTGCATCGCGCGAGGTTTGCCATATGCGCTTCGCGCATATTAGAGTGACCGGGCCTAGCACTAGTGCATCGCGCTCTGTTTGCCATATGCGCTTCGCGCATATTAGAGTGACCGGGCCTAGCACTAGTGCATCGCGCTCTGTTTGCCATATGCGCTTCGCGCATATTAGAGTGACCGGGCCTAGCACTAGTGCATCGCGCTCTGTTTGCCATATGCGCTTCGCGCATATTAGAGTGACCGGGCCTAGCACTAGTGCATCGCGCTCTGTTTGCCATATGCGCTTCGCGCATATTAGAGTGACCGGGCCTAGCACTAGTGCATCGCGCTCTGTTTGCCTTCGCGCTCTTCGCTGTGCAGTGAGTATTCCATTATCCTGGTCACGGCACCTAATGCGACGCAGCGTGCAGTTCTACGCGTCAGTGTGCGCGCTGCTGACGGCGCGACTACACGACGCCGCGGCCGGCACCGGCGCCGCGCAGGCCTTCCGCGCGCTTCCCGAGTGGTACGTCGAGGACGTGGCTGAGTTCATGCTGTTCGCTGTGCAGTGAGTATTCCATTATCCTGGTCACCATTATCCTGGGCCTAGCACTAGTGCATCGCGCGAGGTTTGCCATATGCGCTTCGCGCATATTAGAGTGACCGGGCCTAGCACTAGTGCATCGCGCTCTGTTTGCCATATGCGCTTCGCGCATATTAGAGTGACCGGGCCTAGCACTAGTGCATCGCGCTCTGTTTGCCATATGCGCTTCGCGCATATTAGAGTGACCGGGCCTAGCACTAGTGCATCGCGCTCTGTTTGCCATATGCGCTTCGCGCATATTAGAGTGACCGGGCCTAGCACTAGTGCATCGCGCTCTGTTTGCCATATGCGCTTCGCGCATATTAGAGTGACCGGGCCTAGCACTAGTGCATCGCGCTCTGTTTGCCATATGCGCTTCGCGCATATTAGAGTGACCGGGCCTAGCACTAGTGCATCGCGCTCTGTTTGCCATATGCGCTTCGCGCATATTAGAGTGACCGGGCCTAGCACTAGTGCATCGCGCTCTGTTTGCCATATGCGCTTCGCGCATATTAGAGTGACCGGGCCTAGCACTAGTGCATCGCGCTCTGTTTGCCTTCGCGCTCTTCGCTGTGCAGTGAGTATTCCATTATCCTGGTCACGGCACCTAATGCGACGCAGCGTGCAGTTCTACGCGTCAGTGTGCGCGCTGCTGACGGCGCGACTACACGACGCCGCGGCCGGCACCGGCGCCGCGCAGGCCTTCCGCGCGCTTCCCGAGTGGTACGTCGAGGACGTGGCTGAGTTCATGCTGTTCGCTGTGCAGTGAGTATTCCATTATCCTGGTCGCCATTATCCTGGGCCTAGCACTAGTGCATCGCGCTCTGTTTGCCATATGCGCTTCGCGCATATTAGAGTGACCGGGCCTAGCACTAGTGCATCGCGCTCTGTTTGCCATATGCGCTTCGCGCATATTAGAGTGACCGGGCCTAGCACTAGTGCATCGCGCTCTGTTTGCCATATGCGCTTCGCGCATATTAGAGTGACCGGGCCTAGCACTAGTGCATCGCGCTCTGTTTGCCATATGCGCTTCGCGCATATTAGAGTGACCGGGCCTAGCACTAGTGCATCGCGCTCTGTTTGCCATATGCGCTTCGCGCATATTAGAGTGACCGGGCCTAGCACTAGTGCATCGCGCTCTGTTTGCCATATGCGCTTCGCGCATATTAGAGTGACCGGGCCTAGCACTAGTGCATCGCGCTCTGTTTGCCATATGCGCTTCGCGCATATTAGAGTGACCGGGCCTAGCACTAGTGCATCGCGCTCTGTTTGCCTTCGCGCTCTTCGCTGTGCAGTGAGTATTCCATTATCCTGGTCACGGCACCTAATGCGACGCAGCGTGCAGTTCTACGCGTCAGTGTGCGCGCTGCTGACGGCGCGACTACACGACGCCGCGGCCGGCACCGGCGCCGCGCAGGCCTTCCGCGCGCTTCCCGAGTGGTACGTCGAGGACGTGGCTGAGTTCATGCTGTTCGCTGTGCAGTGAGTATTCCATTATCCTGGTCACCATTATCCTGGGCCTAGCACTAGTGCATCGCGCGAGGTTTGCCATATGCGCTTCGCGCATATTAGAGTGACCGGGCCTAGCACTAGTGCATCGCGCTCTGTTTGCCATATGCGCTTCGCGCATATTAGAGTGACCGGGCCTAGCACTAGTGCATCGCGCTCTGTTTGCCTTCGCGCTCTTCGCTGTGCAGTGAGTATTCCATTATCCTGGTCACGGCACCTAATGCGACGCAGCGTGCAGTTCTACGCGTCAGTGTGCGCGCTGCTGACGGCGCGACTACACGACGCCGCGGCCGGCACCGGCGCCGCGCAGGCCTTCCGCGCGCTTCCCGAGTGGTACGTCGAGGACGTGGCTGAGTTCATGCTGTTCGCTGTGCAGTGAGTATTCCATTATCCTGGTCACCATTATCCTGGGCCTAGCACTAGTGCATCGCGCGAGGTTTGCCATATGTGCGAAGCGCATATTAGAGTGACCAGGCCTAGCACTAGTGCATCGCGCTCTGTTTGCCATATGCGCTTCGCGCATATTAGAGTGACCGGGCCTAGCACTAGTGCATCGCGCTCTGTTTGCCATATGCGCTTCGCGCATATTAGAGTGACCGGGCCTAGCACTAGTGCATCGCGCTCTGTTTGCCATATGCGCTTCGCGCATATTAGAGTGACCGGGCCTAGCACTAGTGCATCGCGCTCTGTTTGCCATATGCGCTTCGCGCATATTAGAGTGACCGGGCCTAGCACTAGTGCATCGCGCTCTGTTTGCCATATGCGCTTCGCGCATATTAGAGTGACCGGGCCTAGCACTAGTGCATCGCGCTCTGTTTGCCATATGCGCTTCGCGCATATTAGAGTGACCGGGCCTAGCACTAGTGCATCGCGCTCTGTTTGCCATATGCGCTTCGCGCATATTAGAGTGACCGGGCCTAGCACTAGTGCATCGCGCTCTGTTTGCCTTCGCGCTCTTCGCTGTGCAGTGAGTATTCCATTATCCTGGTCACGGCACCTAATGCGACGCAGCGTGCAGTTCTACGCGTCAGTGTGCGCGCTGCTGACGGCGCGACTACACGACGCCGCGGCCGGCACCGGCGCCGCGCAGGCCTTCCGCGCGCTTCCCGAGTGGTACGTCGAGGACGTGGCTGAGTTCATGCTGTTCGCTGTGCAGTGAGTATTCCATTATCCTGGTCGCCATTATCCTGGGCCTAGCACTAGTGCATCGCGCTCTGTTTGCCATATGCGCTTCGCGCATATTAGAGTGACCGGGCCTAGCACTAGTGCATCGCGCTCTGTTTGCCATATGCGCTTCGCGCATATTAGAGTGACCGGGCCTAGCACTAGTGCATCGCGCTCTGTTTGCCATATGCGCTTCGCGCATATTAGAGTGACCGGGCCTAGCACTAGTGCATCGCGCTCTGTTTGCCATATGCGCTTCGCGCATATTAGAGTGACCGGGCCTAGCACTAGTGCATCGCGCTCTGTTTGCCATATGCGCTTCGCGCATATTAGAGTGACCGGGCCTAGCACTAGTGCATCGCGCTCTGTTTGCCATATGCGCTTCGCGCATATTAGAGTGACCGGGCCTAGCACTAGTGCATCGCGCTCTGTTTGCCATATGCGCTTCGCGCATATTAGAGTGACCGGGCCTAGCACTAGTGCATCGCGCTCTGTTTGCCTTCGCGCTCTTCGCTGTGCAGTGAGTATTCCATTATCCTGGTCACGGCACCTAATGCGACGCAGCGTGCAGTTCTACGCGTCAGTGTGCGCGCTGCTGACGGCGCGACTACACGACGCCGCGGCCGGCACCGGCGCCGCGCAGGCCTTCCGCGCGCTTCCCGAGTGGTACGTCGAGGACGTGGCTGAGTTCATGCTGTTCGCTGTGCAGTGAGTATTCCATTATCCTGGTCACCATTATCCTGGGCCTAGCACTAGTGCATCGCGCGAGGTTTGCCATATGCGCTTCGCGCATATTAGAGTGACCGGGCCTAGCACTAGTGCATCGCGCTCTGTTTGCCATATGCGCTTCGCGCATATTAGAGTGACCGGGCCTAGCACTAGTGCATCGCGCTCTGTTTGCCTTCGCGCTCTTCGCTGTGCAGTGAGTATTCCATTATCCTGGTCACGGCACCTAATGCGACGCAGCGTGCAGTTCTACGCGTCAGTGTGCGCGCTGCTGACGGCGCGACTACACGACGCCGCGGCCGGCACCGGCGCCGCGCAGGCCTTCCGCGCGCTTCCCGAGTGGTACGTCGAGGACGTGGCTGAGTTCATGCTGTTCGCTGTGCAGTGAGTATTCCATTATCCTGGTCACCATTATCCTGGGCCTAGCACTAGTGCATCGCGCGAGGTTTGCCATATGTGCGAAGCGCATATTAGAGTGACCAGGCCTAGCACTAGTGCATCGCGCTCTGTTTGCCATATGCGCTTCGCGCATATTAGAGTGACCGGGCCTAGCACTAGTGCATCGCGCTCTGTTTGCCATATGCGCTTCGCGCATATTAGAGTGACCGGGCCTAGCACTAGTGCATCGCGCTCTGTTTGCCTTCGCGCTCTTCGCTGTGCAGTGAGTATTCCATTATCCTGGTCACGGCACCTAATGCGACGCAGCGTGCAGTTCTACGCGTCAGTGTGCGCGCTGCTGACGGCGCGACTACACGACGCCGCGGCCGGCACCGGCGCCGCGCAGGCCTTCCGCGCGCTTCCCGAGTGGTACGTCGAGGACGTGGCTGAGTTCATGCTGTTCGCTGTGCAGTGAGTATTCCATTATCCTGGTCACCATTATCCTGGGCCTAGCACTAGTGCATCGCGCGAGGTTTGCCATATGTGCGAAGCGCATATTAGAGTGACCAGGCCTAGCACTAGTGCATCGCGCTCTGTTTGCCATATGCGCTTCGCGCATATTAGAGTGACCGGGCCTAGCACTAGTGCATCGCGCTCTGTTTGCCATATGCGCTTCGCGCATATTAGAGTGACCGGGCCTAGCACTAGTGCATCGCGCTCTGTTTGCCTTCGCGCTCTTCGCTGTGCAGTGAGTATTCCATTATCCTGGTCACGGCACCTAATGCGACGCAGCGTGCAGTTCTACGCGTCAGTGTGCGCGCTGCTGACGGCGCGACTACACGACGCCGCGGCCGGCACCGGCGCCGCGCAGGCCTTCCGCGCGCTTCCCGAGTGGTACGTCGAGGACGTGGCTGAGTTCATGCTGTTCGCTGTGCAGTGAGTATTCCATTATCCTGGTCACCATTATCCTGGGCCTAGCACTAGTGCATCGCGCGAGGTTTGCCATATGTGCGAAGCGCATATTAGAGTGACCAGGCCTAGCACTAGTGCATCGCGCTCTGTTTGCCATATGCGCTTCGCGCATATTAGAGTGACCGGGCCTAGCACTAGTGCATCGCGCTCTGTTTGCCATATGCGCTTCGCGCATATTAGAGTGACCGGGCCTAGCACTAGTGCATCGCGCTCTGTTTGCCTTCGCGCTCTTCGCTGTGCAGTGAGTATTCCATTATCCTGGTCACGGCACCTAATGCGACGCAGCGTGCAGTTCTACGCGTCAGTGTGCGCGCTGCTGACGGCGCGACTACACGACGCCGCGGCCGGCACCGGCGCCGCGCAGGCCTTCCGCGCGCTTCCCGAGTGGTACGTCGAGGACGTGGCTGAGTTCATGCTGTTCGCTGTGCAGTGAGTATTCCATTATCCTGGTCACCATTATCCTGGGCCTAGCACTAGTGCATCGCGCGAGGTTTGCCATATGCGCTTCGCGCATATTAGAGTGACCGGGCCTAGCACTAGTGCATCGCGCTCTGTTTGCCATATGCGCTTCGCGCATATTAGAGTGACCGGGCCTAGCACTAGTGCATCGCGCTCTGTTTGCCATATGCGCTTCGCGCATATTAGAGTGACCGGGCCTAGCACTAGTGCATCGCGCTCTGTTTGCCATATGCGCTTCGCGCATATTAGAGTGACCGGGCCTAGCACTAGTGCATCGCGCTCTGTTTGCCATATGCGCTTCGCGCATATTAGAGTGACCGGGCCTAGCACTAGTGCATCGCGCTCTGTTTGCCATATGCGCTTCGCGCATATTAGAGTGACCGGGCCTAGCACTAGTGCATCGCGCTCTGTTTGCCATATGCGCTTCGCGCATATTAGAGTGACCGGGCCTAGCACTAGTGCATCGCGCTCTGTTTGCCATATGCGCTTCGCGCATATTAGAGTGACCGGGCCTAGCACTAGTGCATCGCGCTCTGTTTGCCATATGCGCTTCGCGCATATTAGAGTGACCGGGCCTAGCACTAGTGCATCGCGCTCTGTTTGCCATATGCGCTTCGCGCATATTAGAGTGACCGGGCCTAGCACTAGTGCATCGCGCTCTGTTTGCCATATGCGCTTCGCGCATATTAGAGTGACCGGGCCTAGCACTAGTGCATCGCGCTCTGTTTGCCATATGCGCTTCGCGCATATTAGAGTGACCGGGCCTAGCACTAGTGCATCGCGCTCTGTTTGCCATATGCGCTTCGCGCATATTAGAGTGACCGGGCCTAGCACTAGTGCATCGCGCTCTGTTTGCCTTCGCGCTCTTCGCTGTGCAGTGAGTATTCCATTATCCTGGTCACGGCACCTAATGCGACGCAGCGTGCAGTTCTACGCGTCAGTGTGCGCGCTGCTGACGGCGCGACTACACGACGCCGCGGCCGGCACCGGCGCCGCGCAGGCCTTCCGCGCGCTTCCCGAGTGGTACGTCGAGGACGTGGCTGAGTTCATGCTGTTCGCTGTGCAGTGAGTATTCCATTATCCTGGTCACCATTATCCTGGGCCTAGCACTAGTGCATCGCGCGAGGTTTGCCATATGTGCGAAGCGCATATTAGAGTGACCAGGCCTAGCACTAGTGCATCGCGCTCTGTTTGCCATATGCGCTTCGCGCATATTAGAGTGACCGGGCCTAGCACTAGTGCATCGCGCTCTGTTTGCCATATGCGCTTCGCGCATATTAGAGTGACCGGGCCTAGCACTAGTGCATCGCGCTCTGTTTGCCTTCGCGCTCTTCGCTGTGCAGTGAGTATTCCATTATCCTGGTCACGGCACCTAATGCGACGCAGCGTGCAGTTCTACGCGTCAGTGTGCGCGCTGCTGACGGCGCGACTACACGACGCCGCGGCCGGCACCGGCGCCGCGCAGGCCTTCCGCGCGCTTCCCGAGTGGTACGTCGAGGACGTGGCTGAGTTCATGCTGTTCGCTGTGCAGTGAGTATTCCATTATCCTGGTCACCATTATCCTGGGCCTAGCACTAGTGCATCGCGCGAGGTTTGCCATATGCGCTTCGCGCATATTAGAGTGACCGGGCCTAGCACTAGTGCATCGCGCTCTGTTTGCCATATGCGCTTCGCGCATATTAGAGTGACCGGGCCTAGCACTAGTGCATCGCGCTCTGTTTGCCATATGCGCTTCGCGCATATTAGAGTGACCGGGCCTAGCACTAGTGCATCGCGCTCTGTTTGCCATATGCGCTTCGCGCATATTAGAGTGACCGGGCCTAGCACTAGTGCATCGCGCTCTGTTTGCCATATGCGCTTCGCGCATATTAGAGTGACCGGGCCTAGCACTAGTGCATCGCGCTCTGTTTGCCATATGCGCTTCGCGCATATTAGAGTGACCGGGCCTAGCACTAGTGCATCGCGCTCTGTTTGCCATATGCGCTTCGCGCATATTAGAGTGACCGGGCCTAGCACTAGTGCATCGCGCTCTGTTTGCCATATGCGCTTCGCGCATATTAGAGTGACCGGGCCTAGCACTAGTGCATCGCGCTCTGTTTGCCATATGCGCTTCGCGCATATTAGAGTGACCGGGCCTAGCACTAGTGCATCGCGCTCTGTTTGCCATATGCGCTTCGCGCATATTAGAGTGACCGGGCCTAGCACTAGTGCATCGCGCTCTGTTTGCCATATGCGCTTCGCGCATATTAGAGTGACCGGGCCTAGCACTAGTGCATCGCGCTCTGTTTGCCATATGCGCTTCGCGCATATTAGAGTGACCGGGCCTAGCACTAGTGCATCGCGCTCTGTTTGCCTTCGCGCTCTTCGCTGTGCAGTGAGTATTCCATTATCCTGGTCACGGCACCTAATGCGACGCAGCGTGCAGTTCTACGCGTCAGTGTGCGCGCTGCTGACGGCGCGACTACACGACGCCGCGGCCGGCACCGGCGCCGCGCAGGCCTTCCGCGCGCTTCCCGAGTGGTACGTCGAGGACGTGGCTGAGTTCATGCTGTTCGCTGTGCAGTGAGTATTCCATTATCCTGGTCACCATTATCCTGGGCCTAGCACTAGTGCATCGCGCGAGGTTTGCCTTCGCGCTCTTCGCTGTGCAGTGAGTATTCCATTATCCTGGTCACGGCACCTAATGCGACGCAGCGTGCAGTTCTACGCGTCAGTGTGCGCGCTGCTGACGGCGCGACTACACGACGCCGCGGCCGGCACCGGCGCCGCGCAGGCCTTCCGCGCGCTTCCCGAGTGGTACGTCGAGGACGTGGCTGAGTTCATGCTGTTCGCTGTGCAGTGAGTATTCCATTATCCTGGTCACCATTATCCTGGGCCTAGCACTAGTGCATCGCGCGAGGTTTGCCATATGCGCGAAGCGCATATTAGAGTGACCGGGCCTAGCACTAGTGCATCGCGCTCTGTTTGCCATATGCGCTTCGCGCATATTAGAGTGACCGGGCCTAGCACTAGTGCATCGCGCTCTGTTTGCCTTCGCGCTCTTCGCTGTGCAGTGAGTATTCCATTATCCTGGTCACGGCACCTAATGCGACGCAGCGTGCAGTTCTACGCGTCAGTGTGCGCGCTGCTGACGGCGCGACTACACGACGCCGCGGCCGGCACCGGCGCCGCGCAGGCCTTCCGCGCGCTTCCCGAGTGGTACGTCGAGGACGTGGCTGAGTTCATGCTGTTCGCTGTGCAGTGAGTATTCCATTATCCTGGTCACCATTATCCTGGGCCTAGCACTAGTGCATCGCGCGAGGTTTGCCATATGCGCGAAGCGCATATTAGAGTGACCGGGCCTAGCACTAGTGCATCGCGCTCTGTTTGCCATATGCGCTTCGCGCATATTAGAGTGACCGGGCCTAGCACTAGTGCATCGCGCTCTGTTTGCCTTCGCGCTCTTCGCTGTGCAGTGAGTATTCCATTATCCTGGTCACGGCACCTAATGCGACGCAGCGTGCAGTTCTACGCGTCAGTGTGCGCGCTGCTGACGGCGCGACTACACGACGCCGCGGCCGGCACCGGCGCCGCGCAGGCCTTCCGCGCGCTTCCCGAGTGGTACGTCGAGGACGTGGCTGAGTTCATGCTGTTCGCTGTGCAGTGAGTATTCCATTATCCTGGTCGCCATTATCCTGGGCCTAGCACTAGTGCATCGCGCTCTGTTTGCCATATGCGCTTCGCGCATATTAGAGTGACCGGGCCTAGCACTAGTGCATCGCGCTCTGTTTGCCATATGCGCTTCGCGCATATTAGAGTGACCGGGCCTAGCACTAGTGCATCGCGCTCTGTTTGCCTTCGCGCTCTTCGCTGTGCAGTGAGTATTCCATTATCCTGGTCACGGCACCTAATGCGACGCAGCGTGCAGTTCTACGCGTCAGTGTGCGCGCTGCTGACGGCGCGACTACACGACGCCGCGGCCGGCACCGGCGCCGCGCAGGCCTTCCGCGCGCTTCCCGAGTGGTACGTCGAGGACGTGGCTGAGTTCATGCTGTTCGCTGTGCAGTGAGTATTCCATTATCCTGGTCACCATTATCCTGGGCCTAGCACTAGTGCATCGCGCGAGGTTTGCCTTCGCGCTCTTCGCTGTGCAGTGAGTATTCCATTATCCTGGTCACGGCACCTAATGCGACGCAGCGTGCAGTTCTACGCGTCAGTGTGCGCGCTGCTGACGGCGCGACTACACGACGCCGCGGCCGGCACCGGCGCCGCGCAGGCCTTCCGCGCGCTTCCCGAGTGGTACGTCGAGGACGTGGCTGAGTTCATGCTGTTCGCTGTGCAGTGAGTATTCCATTATCCTGGTCACCATTATCCTGGGCCTAGCACTAGTGCATCGCGCGAGGTTTGCCATATGCGCGAAGCGCATATTAGAGTGACCGGGCCTAGCACTAGTGCATCGCGCTCTGTTTGCCATATGCGCTTCGCGCATATTAGAGTGACCGGGCCTAGCACTAGTGCATCGCGCTCTGTTTGCCTTCGCGCTCTTCGCTGTGCAGTGAGTATTCCATTATCCTGGTCACGGCACCTAATGCGACGCAGCGTGCAGTTCTACGCGTCAGTGTGCGCGCTGCTGACGGCGCGACTACACGACGCCGCGGCCGGCACCGGCGCCGCGCAGGCCTTCCGCGCGCTTCCCGAGTGGTACGTCGAGGACGTGGCTGAGTTCATGCTGTTCGCTGTGCAGTGAGTATTCCATTATCCTGGTCACCATTATCCTGGGCCTAGCACTAGTGCATCGCGCGAGGTTTGCCATATGCGCTTCGCGCATATTAGAGTGACCGGGCCTAGCACTAGTGCATCGCGCTCTGTTTGCCTTCGCGCTCTTCGCTGTGCAGTGAGTATTCCATTATCCTGGTCACGGCACCTAATGCGACGCAGCGTGCAGTTCTACGCGTCAGTGTGCGCGCTGCTGACGGCGCGACTACACGACGCCGCGGCCGGCACCGGCGCCGCGCAGGCCTTCCGCGCGCTTCCCGAGTGGTACGTCGAGGACGTGGCTGAGTTCATGCTGTTCGCTGTGCAGTGAGTATTCCATTATCCTGGTCACCATTATCCTGGGCCTAGCACTAGTGCATCGCGCGAGGTTTGCCATATGCGCTTCGCGCATATTAGAGTGACCGGGCCTAGCACTAGTGCATCGCGCGAGGTTTGCCATATGCGCGAAGCGCATATTAGAGTGACCGGGCCTAGCACTAGTGCATCGCGCTCTGTTTGCCATATGCGCTTCGCGCATATTAGAGTGACCGGGCCTAGCACTAGTGCATCGCGCTCTGTTTGCCATATGCGCTTCGCGCATATTAGAGTGACCGGGCCTAGCACTAGTGCATCGCGCTCTGTTTGCCATATGCGCTTCGCGCATATTAGAGTGACCGGGCCTAGCACTAGTGCATCGCGCTCTGTTTGCCATATGCGCTTCGCGCATATTAGAGTGACCGGGCCTAGCACTAGTGCATCGCGCTCTGTTTGCCATATGCGCTTCGCGCATATTAGAGTGACCGGGCCTAGCACTAGTGCATCGCGCTCTGTTTGCCTTCGCGCTCTTCGCTGTGCAGTGAGTATTCCATTATCCTGGTCACGGCACCTAATGCGACGCAGCGTGCAGTTCTACGCGTCAGTGTGCGCGCTGCTGACGGCGCGACTACACGACGCCGCGGCCGGCACCGGCGCCGCGCAGGCCTTCCGCGCGCTTCCCGAGTGGTACGTCGAGGACGTGGCTGAGTTCATGCTGTTCGCTGTGCAGTGAGTATTCCATTATCCTGGTCACCATTATCCTGGGCCTAGCACTAGTGCATCGCGCTCTGTTTGCCATATGCGCTTCGCGCATATTAGAGTGACCGGGCCTAGCACTAGTGCATCGCGCTCTGTTTGCCATATGCGCTTCGCGCATATTAGAGTGACCGGGCCTAGCACTAGTGCATCGCGCTCTGTTTGCCATATGCGCTTCGCGCATATTAGAGTGACCGGGCCTAGCACTAGTGCATCGCGCTCTGTTTGCCTTCGCGCTCTTCGCTGTGCAGTGAGTATTCCATTATCCTGGTCACGGCACCTAATGCGACGCAGCGTGCAGTTCTACGCGTCAGTGTGCGCGCTGCTGACGGCGCGACTACACGACGCCGCGGCCGGCACCGGCGCCGCGCAGGCCTTCCGCGCGCTTCCCGAGTGGTACGTCGAGGACGTGGCTGAGTTCATGCTGTTCGCTGTGCAGTGAGTATTCCATTATCCTGGTCACCATTATCCTGGGCCTAGCACTAGTGCATCGCGCGAGGTTTGCCATATGTGCGAAGCGCATATTAGAGTGACCGGGCCTAGCACTAGTGCATCGCGCTCTGTTTGCCATATGCGCTTCGCGCATATTAGAGTGACCGGGCCTAGCACTAGTGCATCGCGCTCTGTTTGCCATATGCGCTTCGCGCATATTAGAGTGACCGGGCCTAGCACTAGTGCATCGCGCTCTGTTTGCCATATGCGCTTCGCGCATATTAGAGTGACCGGGCCTAGCACTAGTGCATCGCGCTCTGTTTGCCATATGCGCTTCGCGCATATTAGAGTGACCGGGCCTAGCACTAGTGCATCGCGCTCTGTTTGCCATATGCGCTTCGCGCATATTAGAGTGACCGGGCCTAGCACTAGTGCATCGCGCTCTGTTTGCCATATGCGCTTCGCGCATATTAGAGTGACCGGGCCTAGCACTAGTGCATCGCGCTCTGTTTGCCTTCGCGCTCTTCGCTGTGCAGTGAGTATTCCATTATCCTGGTCACGGCACCTAATGCGACGCAGCGTGCAGTTCTACGCGTCAGTGTGCGCGCTGCTGACGGCGCGACTACACGACGCCGCGGCCGGCACCGGCGCCGCGCAGGCCTTCCGCGCGCTTCCCGAGTGGTACGTCGAGGACGTGGCTGAGTTCATGCTGTTCGCTGTGCAGTGAGTATTCCATTATCCTGGTCACCATTATCCTGGGCCTAGCACTAGTGCATCGCGCTCTGTTTGCCATATGCGCTTCGCGCATATTAGAGTGACCGGGCCTAGCACTAGTGCATCGCGCTCTGTTTGCCATATGCGCTTCGCGCATATTAGAGTGACCGGGCCTAGCACTAGTGCATCGCGCTCTGTTTGCCATATGCGCTTCGCGCATATTAGAGTGACCGGGCCTAGCACTAGTGCATCGCGCTCTGTTTGCCTTCGCGCTCTTCGCTGTGCAGTGAGTATTCCATTATCCTGGTCACGGCACCTAATGCGACGCAGCGTGCAGTTCTACGCGTCAGTGTGCGCGCTGCTGACGGCGCGACTACACGACGCCGCGGCCGGCACCGGCGCCGCGCAGGCCTTCCGCGCGCTTCCCGAGTGGTACGTCGAGGACGTGGCTGAGTTCATGCTGTTCGCTGTGCAGTGAGTATTCCATTATCCTGGTCACCATTATCCTGGGCCTAGCACTAGTGCATCGCGCGAGGTTTGCCATATGCGCTTCGCGCATATTAGAGTGACCGGGCCTAGCACTAGTGCATCGCGCTCTGTTTGCCTTCGCGCTCTTCGCTGTGCAGTGAGTATTCCATTATCCTGGTCACGGCACCTAATGCGACGCAGCGTGCAGTTCTACGCGTCAGTGTGCGCGCTGCTGACGGCGCGACTACACGACGCCGCGGCCGGCACCGGCGCCGCGCAGGCCTTCCGCGCGCTTCCCGAGTGGTACGTCGAGGACGTGGCTGAGTTCATGCTGTTCGCTGTGCAGTGAGTATTCCATTATCCTGGTCACCATTATCCTGGGCCTAGCACTAGTGCATCGCGCTCTGTTTGCCATATGCGCTTCGCGCATATTAGAGTGACCGGGCCTAGCACTAGTGCATCGCGCTCTGTTTGCCTTCGCGCTCTTCGCTGTGCAGTGAGTATTCCATTATCCTGGTCACGGCACCTAATGCGACGCAGCGTGCAGTTCTACGCGTCAGTGTGCGCGCTGCTGACGGCGCGACTACACGACGCCGCGGCCGGCACCGGCGCCGCGCAGGCCTTCCGCGCGCTTCCCGAGTGGTACGTCGAGGACGTGGCTGAGTTCATGCTGTTCGCTGTGCAGTGAGTATTCCATTATCCTGGTCACCATTATCCTGGGCCTAGCACTAGTGCATCGCGCTCTGTTTGCCATATGCGCTTCGCGCATATTAGAGTGACCGGGCCTAGCACTAGTGCATCGCGCTCTGTTTGCCTTCGCGCTCTTCGCTGTGCAGTGAGTATTCCATTATCCTGGTCACGGCACCTAATGCGACGCAGCGTGCAGTTCTACGCGTCAGTGTGCGCGCTGCTGACGGCGCGACTACACGACGCCGCGGCCGGCACCGGCGCCGCGCAGGCCTTCCGCGCGCTTCCCGAGTGGTACGTCGAGGACGTGGCTGAGTTCATGCTGTTCGCTGTGCAGTGAGTATTCCATTATCCTGGTCACCATTATCCTGGGCCTAGCACTAGTGCATCGCGCGAGGTTTGCCATATGCGCGAAGCGCATATTAGAGTGACCGGGCCTAGCACTAGTGCATCGCGCTCTGTTTGCCATATGCGCTTCGCGCATATTAGAGTGACCGGGCCTAGCACTAGTGCATCGCGCTCTGTTTGCCTTCGCGCTCTTCGCTGTGCAGTGAGTATTCCATTATCCTGGTCACGGCACCTAATGCGACGCAGCGTGCAGTTCTACGCGTCAGTGTGCGCGCTGCTGACGGCGCGACTACACGACGCCGCGGCCGGCACCGGCGCCGCGCAGGCCTTCCGCGCGCTTCCCGAGTGGTACGTCGAGGACGTGGCTGAGTTCATGCTGTTCGCTGTGCAGTGAGTATTCCATTATCCTGGTCACCATTATCCTGGGCCTAGCACTAGTGCATCGCGCGAGGTTTGCCATATGCGCGAAGCGCATATTAGAGTGACCGGGCCTAGCACTAGTGCATCGCGCTCTGTTTGCCATATGCGCTTCGCGCATATTAGAGTGACCGGGCCTAGCACTAGTGCATCGCGCTCTGTTTGCCTTCGCGCTCTTCGCTGTGCAGTGAGTATTCCATTATCCTGGTCACGGCACCTAATGCGACGCAGCGTGCAGTTCTACGCGTCAGTGTGCGCGCTGCTGACGGCGCGACTACACGACGCCGCGGCCGGCACCGGCGCCGCGCAGGCCTTCCGCGCGCTTCCCGAGTGGTACGTCGAGGACGTGGCTGAGTTCATGCTGTTCGCTGTGCAGTGAGTATTCCATTATCCTGGTCACCATTATCCTGGGCCTAGCACTAGTGCATCGCGCGAGGTTTGCCATATGCGCGAAGCGCATATTAGAGTGACCGGGCCTAGCACTAGTGCATCGCGCTCTGTTTGCCATATGCGCTTCGCGCATATTAGAGTGACCGGGCCTAGCACTAGTGCATCGCGCTCTGTTTGCCTTCGCGCTCTTCGCTGTGCAGTGAGTATTCCATTATCCTGGTCACGGCACCTAATGCGACGCAGCGTGCAGTTCTACGCGTCAGTGTGCGCGCTGCTGACGGCGCGACTACACGACGCCGCGGCCGGCACCGGCGCCGCGCAGGCCTTCCGCGCGCTTCCCGAGTGGTACGTCGAGGACGTGGCTGAGTTCATGCTGTTCGCTGTGCAGTGAGTATTCCATTATCCTGGTCACGGCACCTAATTGTAGCATTAGCTTAACCCGACAGAGGGATGGTCGTGTGTTCAAAGTTCCTTGGTAAATAGTCTTATTAAATCTGGCGCCGCGCAGGCCTTCCGCGCGCTTCCCGAGTGGTACGTCGAGGACGTGGCTGAGTTCATGCTGTTCGCTGTGCAGTGAGTATTCCATTATCCTGGTCACGGCACCTAATTGTAGCATTAGTTTCACCCATCATTCGACAGAGGGATAGTCGTGTGTTCAAAGTTCCTTGGTAAATAGTCTTAATAAATCTGGCGCCGCGCAGGCCTTCCGCGCGCTTCCCGAGTGGTACGTCGAGGACGTGGCTGAGTTCATGCTCTTCGCTGTGCAGTGAGTATTCCATTATCCTGGTCACGGCACCTAATTGTAGCATTAGCTTCACCCTTAATTCGACAGAGGGATAGTCGTGTGTTCAAAGTTCCTTGGTAAATAGTCTTAATAAATCTGGCGCCGCGCAGGCCTTCCGCGCGCTTCCCGAGTGGTACGTCGAGGACGTGGCTGAGTTCATGCTGTTCGCTGTGCAGTGAGTATTCCATTATCCTGGTCACGGCACCTAATTGTAGCATTAGCTTCACCCTTAATTCGAGAGAGGGATGGTCGTGTGTTCAAAGTTCTTTGGTAAATAGTCTTATTAAATCTGGCGCTGCGCAGGCCTTCCGCGCGCTTCCCGAGTGGTACGTCGAGGACGTGGCTGAGTTCATGCTGTTCGCTGTGCAGTGAGTATTCCATTATCCTGGTCACGGCACCTAATTGTAGCATTAGCTTCACCCTTAATTGTCCGTGTGGATGAAGAAGGATGACAAGTCAGGAGCTTGCGATGGCAGTAGCTAGCCAGGCCTAGCACTAGTGCATCGCGCTCTGTTTGCCATATGTGCGAAGCGCATATTAGAGTGATCGGGCCTAGCACTAATGCATCGCGCTCTGTTTGCCATATGCGCTTCGCGCATATTAGAGTGACCGGGCCTAGCACTAGTGCATCGCGCTCTGTTTGCCATATGCGCTTCGCGCATATTAGAGTGACCGGGCCTAGCACTAGTGCATCGCGCTCTGTTTGCCATATGTGCTTCGCGCATATTAGAGTGACCGGGCCTAGCACTAGTGCATCGCGCTCTGTTTGCCATATGCGCTTCGCGCATATTAGAGTGACCGGGCCTAGCACTAGTGCATCGCGCTCTGTTTGCCATATGCGCTTCGCGCATATTAGAGTGACCGGGCCTAGCACTAGTGCATCGCGCTCTGTTTGCCTTCGCGCTCTTCGCTGTGCAGTGAGTATTCCATTATCCTGGTCACGGCACCTAATGCGACGCAGCGTGCAGTTCTACGCGTCAGTGTGCGCGCTGCTGACGGCGCGACTACACGACGCCGCGGCCGGCACCGGCGCCGCGCAGGCCTTCCGCGCGCTTCCCGAGTGGTACGTCGAGGACGTGGCTGAGTTCATGCTGTTCGCTGTGCAGTGAGTATTCCATTATCCTGGTCACGGCACCTAATTGTAGCATTAGCTTAACCCGACAGAGGGATGGTCGTGTGTTCAAAGTTCCTTGGTAAATAGTCTTATTAAATCTGGCGCCGCGCAGGCCTTCCGCGCGCTTCCCGAGTGGTACGTCGAGGACGTGGCTGAGTTCATGCTGTTCGCTGTGCAGTGAGTATTCCATTATCCTGGTCACGGCACCTAATTGTAGCATTAGCTTAACCCGACAGAGGGATGGTCGTGTGTTCAAAGTTCCTTGGTAAATAGTCTTATTAAATCTGGCGCCGCGCAGGCCTTCCGCGCGCTTCCCGAGTGGTACGTCGAGGACGTGGCTGAGTTCATGCTGTTCGCTGTGCAGTGAGTATTCCATTATCCTGGTCACGGCACCTAATTGTAGCATTAGCTTCACCCTTAATTGTCCGTGTGGATGAAGAAGGATGACAAGTCAGGAGCTTGCGATGGCAGTAGCTAGCCGGGCCTAGCACTAGTGCATCGCGCTCTGTTTGCCATATGTGCGAAGCGCATATTAGAGTGACCGGGCCTAGCACTAGTGCATCGCGCTCTGTTTGCCATATGCGCTTCGCGCATATTAGAGTGACCGGGCCTAGCACTAGTGCATCGCGCTCTGTTTGCCATATGCGCTTCGCGCATATTAGAGTGACCGGGCCTAGCACTAGTGCATCGCGCTCTGTTTGCCTTCGCGCTCTTCGCTGTGCAGTGAGTATTCCATTATCCTGGTCACGGCACCTAATGCGACGCAGCGTGCAGTTCTACGCGTCAGTGTGCGCGCTGCTGACGGCGCGACTACACGACGCCGCGGCCGGCACCGGCGCCGCGCAGGCCTTCCGCGCGCTTCCCGAGTGGTACGTCGAGGACGTGGCTGAGTTCATGCTGTTCGCTGTGCAGTGAGTATTCCATTATCCTGGTCACCATTATCCTGGGCCTAGCACTAGTGCATCGCGCTCTGTTTGCCATATGCGCTTCGCGCATATTAGAGTGACCGGGCCTAGCACTAGTGCATCGCGCTCTGTTTGCCTTCGCGCTCTTCGCTGTGCAGTGAGTATTCCATTATCCTGGTCACGGCACCTAATGCGACGCAGCGTGCAGTTCTACGCGTCAGTGTGCGCGCTGCTGACGGCGCGACTACACGACGCCGCGGCCGGCACCGGCGCCGCGCAGGCCTTCCGCGCGCTTCCCGAGTGGTACGTCGAGGACGTGGCTGAGTTCATGCTGTTCGCTGTGCAGTGAGTATTCCATTATCCTGGTCACGGCACCTAATTGTAGCATTAGTTTCACCCATCATTCGACAGAGGGATAGTCGTGTGTTCAAAGTTCCTTGGTAAATAGTCTTAATAAATCTGGCGCCGCGCAGGCCTTCCGCGCGCTTCCCGAGTGGTACGTCGAGGACGTGGCTGAGTTCATGCTGTTCGCTGTGCAGTGAGTATTCCATTATCCTGGTCACGGCACCTAATTGTAGCATTAGTTTCACCCATCATTCGACAGAGGGATAGTCGTGTGTTCAAAGTTCCTTGGTAAATAGTCTTAATAAATCTGGCGCCGCGCAGGCCTTCCGCGCGCTTCCCGAGTGGTACGTCGAGGACGTGGCTGAGTTCATGCTGTTCGCTGTGCAGTGAGTATTCCATTATCCTGGTCACGGCACCTAATTGTAGCATTAGTTTCACCCATCATTCGACAGAGGGATAGTCGTGTGTTCAAAGTTCCTTGGTAAATAGTCTTAATAAATCTGGCGCCGCGCAGGCCTTCCGCGCGCTTCCCGAGTGGTACGTCGAGGACGTGGCTGAGTTCATGCTCTTCGCTGTGCAGTGAGTATTCCATTATCCTGGTCACGGCACCTAATTGTAGCATTAGTTTCACCCATCATTCGACAGAGGGATAGTCGTGTGTTCAAAGTTCCTTGGTAAATAGTCTTAATAAATCTGGCGCCGCGCAGGCCTTCCGCGCGCTTCCCGAGTGGTACGTCGAGGACGTGGCTGAGTTCATGCTGTTCGCTGTGCAGTGAGTATTCCATTATCCTGGTCACGGCACCTAATTGTAGCATTAGTTTCACCCATCATTCGACAGAGGGATAGTCGTGTGTTCAAAGTTCCTTGGTAAATAGTCTTAATAAATCTGGCGCCGCGCAGGCCTTCCGCGCGCTTCCCGAGTGGTACGTCGAGGACGTGGCTGAGTTCATGCTCTTCGCTGTGCAGTGAGTATTCCATTATCCTGGTCACGGCACCTAATTGTAGCATTAGTTTCACCCATCATTCGACAGAGGGATAGTCGTGTGTTCAAAGTTCCTTGGTAAATAGTCTTAATAAATCTGGCGCCGCGCAGGCCTTCCGCGCGCTTCCCGAGTGGTACGTCGAGGACGTGGCTGAGTTCATGCTCTTCGCTGTGCAGTGAGTATTCCATTATCCTGGTCACGGCACCTAATTGTAGCATTAGCTTCACCCTTAATTCGACAGAGGGATGGTCGTGTGTTCAAAGTTCCTTGGTAAATAGTCTTATTAAATCTGGCGCCGCGCAGGCCTTCCGCGCGCTTCCCGAGTGGTACGTCGAGGACGTGGCTGAGTTCATGCTCTTCGCTGTGCAGTGAGTATTCCGTGTTATCCTGGTCACGGCACCTAATTGTAGCATTCGCTTAACCCTTAATTCGACAGAGGGATGGTCGTGTGTTCAAAGTTCCTTGACACTCAATTGTCTTAATAAATCTGTTTCGAAAAAAATACAGAAATTGGGTCTAAGACCATGTCTAGTGTTTAGAACATTTCCGAATTAAGGATTAACCTCAAATATTCATCTTCGAGATTACTATTAAATATTCAGGACGCGACACCTAATTTTAACCCAATGTTTAATGTTAATTTAAATAACTACTAAGTCATTCAAGCATTCAAATCGTATAATAAACTTCAACTCCCTTATTCATAAACGTCCTAACGTAGCAAACCGCTAAGTATTGTTTGTCCCTTTCGATCTTATAGACATATTGATAAGACCGAAAGGAACAAACAATACTTAACGGCTTGCTAAGTTAGGAGACGTTCATAAATAAGGGGGTAAATCTACAACTCTCGAATACATAGCATGTATCCTGGTCACGGCACCAATTACATACACGTTTACTTAACATTTATTATTATTTTTGGGCTATTGCTAACGCATCCACTAGTTCTGATCTGTAACATATAAAAATCATTACTGATCCCGTTGGGGTCCAAAAAGTCCTCGATTCGTAAGACTTGTAATGCGTGGCTATTCAGGATTCTTCATCTATGCGTTAATGGTACGCAAGAGCTGAGGATATGGATATACATGCACATGCCCACCTAACGTAACATAACTCCAAATATTTCCATTCCAAATAACACAAACGAAAAGCATTATAGTCGAAACATCAAATCTTGAATTAAGGCCTAACCCTAAATATTCACCTCCCGGATAAATTAAATGTAATACATCCTTCGCGGCACGAAATCATAAAAGAAACCTAATGCTGAATATTTCTTTCAGATATGTGCCCCAAGTAGTAGCAGACTATATCGAGGACCCCATCATAACCTGGCTGTTGAGCGCAATCTGCAACTCTCACCTTATCAAGAATCCGTATTTAGTAGCTAAAATAGTCGAAGTACTTTTCGTGATTAACCTTTCCGTGCCATTGAAGCTAAAGAACGTATATGAGAAGTTCATGGACCATCCTATGTCGCAAACCGCCCTGCCAAGTGCCCTGATGAAGTTCTACACAGATATTGAGACGACGGGACAAAGCACGGAGTTTTACGATAAATTCACAATCAGATTCCATATTAGCATTATATTGAAAGGAATGTGGGAGCGGCCGATTCACAAACAAGTAAGTTTAATTATTACATATATTGATTTTAACCCCCTAGAGAGTGAGAGATCCGTCACAAGCTATTAACCCTTAGGTGCATAGAGTATCAAAAACGATACGACCGAAATGTTACATGTCGGAATATGTAATCAATCGAGACTGTCATACTGAGCAACAGGGCTCAAATTGCACTCGATTGTTTACATAGCCTCGTAAGGTACACCATAGTTAGTTTTTCTGTATTTAATTTGGACCTTGTTCTTTATGTAAATTGGTAAGAATTTCGTTTGTTTCAAAAAGTAATGAAACAATAGAAATTCTACTTTAATTGGTTCACGAAAGATACAAATTGGATTGCAACAACTATGTGGACTGTAATGTACATTGGTTCTTACGAGGATAAGTCATTATAGAAAAAAAATGTGATACCATATGCACCTAAGGGTTAAGAACTATAATTAAAAATAATAAAAGTATAATAGGTTAATAGGACTTTTGCTCTATGAGCAATATACACTCTGATAAATCTGCAAAAAACAGTGTTCAGTATAGCTTCAATATACTCATTGGCCAATAAATAAGTGGATTCCTGTTGTCTGTGTCGTTTCGGGGCTCAGAATAGGCCGGTTAAAAGGTTTTTGGAAGTTTCAAAAGGGTTTTTTTTTATTACTTAAGTACGAGGGCTGGTTGAAATAAAATCTACTTGATCAAAAAAAAATACGAAAATGTTACTGGCTGAAATGCATTCGTGTTCATTGGTTATTCCTTTTTAAAATTTTGTGACATTCTTTTGTTTCGGGTGTCTCATTTGTGAACGATTTTCGAATTATTACAATATGTCGGGTGAAAAAACTAAAATTAATAAAATTGAGCATCGCGCAGTGATCAAATTCCTAACAAAAGAAGAAAATACGCCCTCAGATTCGAGAGCGTATGTTACGTGTGTTTGGTGATTCGTGCCCTTCCGAATTCACCGTAAAATTCTGGTCTAAGCAATTTAAATTTGGCCGTGAAAGCCTGGAAGATGACCCTCGTAGCGGTAGGCCAGTTTCGGCTATTACGGAGAAAAATGTTGCCAAAGTAAAGAAAATAATTTTAGAAGACCGACGAGTGAAACAGTGGGAGATAGCTAGAGATGTGGGCATCAGTAAAGAAAGAGTTAACGAAATAATTCATGAGCATTTGAACATGTCAAAGGTGAGTGCACGTTGGGTCCCCAGAATGTTAACAGCTTTTGACAAGGTCAGACGGGTCAAATGTTGTGAGGAGTTTTTGGAAATGAGCCGTGGGATAGAGGAAGAAATTATGTCTAGGGTGGTAACGTGTGATGAAACCTGGATTAGACAGTGGGACCCAGAAAGTAAACAAGAGTCTTTACAATGGAAGTTTAAGGATGAAAAGCCTCCTAGGAAATTTAAAGTCCGTCCGTCAGCGGGCAAACTTATGGCTACAGTATTTTGGGACACGGAAGGTATATTAATGATAGACTATTTACCAAAAAAATGACAATGAATGCTGAATATTATGCTAACCTACTACACCAGTTAAGAGATACAATAAAATAAAAAAGAAGAGGGACATTAAGCAAAGGAATTTTGTTGTTACACGATAACGCACCTATCCATACTGCTCGGACAACAAAGCTTGCCATGAAAGAAATAGGCTTCGATAACATTGACCACCCACCGTATAGACCAGACCTAGCCCCCTGCGACTATTTTCTCTTCAGACATCTCAAAAAAGACCTCCGAGGAAGAAGATTTTCAACTGACGACGAAATGAAGGCTGCAGTAACTGACTTTTTTGACGACAAACCAAAAGAATTTTTTTTTCATGGGTTAATGTAATTATTTGACAAATGTAATAAGTGCATCACACTAGAAGGGGACTACATAGAAAAATAAAAAAAAAACTGTATACTACAGGCTTTTATTTTATAGTGAGGTAGATTATTATTCCGCCGCCCCTCGTACTTGCTAGGTACTACTACTGAAACAAACTGCTTTCCGAAACCTCACTGGCAGCCGGAATGCACTTATTTCTTGGCCACCCTGCATAATAAAACTTCAGTCAACTTAAGTTTTGATACTGATGAGTTTTTCAATTACTAATTGGGTATTATTGTTTTAGGCCATAGTCAAGGAGTCGCGGTCGGGACGGCAGTTCGTCAAATTCATTAACATGTTGATGAACGACACCACTTTCCTTCTCGACGAATGTCTCACGGTAATGGATTTGAATTAATATTTGAACTAATTTATTATCCTACAGTTCTGTAGAGTGTTTACTCCAAATGAGTATGCTCACGATTCAAAACTATTTTGCAGGAAGTGCAATGTTAGTTTTCATAAAACAAAATCTTCTGTAAATCGTTATTTTACCTTTCAAAGATTATTTTAGCCAGGAAATGACGAATTAGTGCACGACACCGCAGATACATAATAAAACTGTTTGTCGTATATTACGAAAATCACTTAGGACCAAGAAATAGTAAACAAAGTTAAATTAAATTAAAAATAGCCTGCCAAGAGCATGTCGGCCCACGGCCCATGCTCAGTGTAGGGTTCCGTAGATATAAAAAACGGCTGGGCCGATTATGTTCGAAATAGTTTTATTTTAAAGTATTCTATAAGCCCACTATTCATGATTTTTTTCATATTTTTTAGACCTTCGGATCAAAAGTTCTCCTATAAGCCCTCCTCTAACTTTTTTTTTTCTTCTGGAGCGATTATCTCTGAAAATATTGAATTTAGAAAAAAACTATCCCTTAAAACCCGTATTCTTTTTAAGAGACCTATTCAATGATATCCCACACTATAGGATTACAGCAAAAAAAGCATCCCCATTTCACCAATTGGGGAGGTACCCGAAAAAAAATTTTTTTCTAGTTTTTATTGTACCACTTTGTTGGCATGATTAATATGTATACCTGTACCAAATTGTAGATTTCTAGTATTCACGGCCACTGAGCTATGCTGCGGATAGACGGACAGACGGCCAGACGGACATGGCGAAACTATAAGGGTTCCGTTTTTTTTTCCAAATGATATATTATGTCAATTTCGGGTTTTTATTTACTAACAGTGTAAATCAAGATTCATTAACCTTATGCAGAAAAAACTTCGTGCTAGATAAACTATGATGAATTTATTTGAAGTTTATCACGTGTAGGCAGAAAACTCTGTTTTTGACTAAATAGACATTCTGTTTTACTACTTATTTAACAATAGTAGATTGTGTCACAATGGATCAAAATGGTATATTTCCGGCGTGAGCGTATATTGAATCCTGAGCGTAATGAAGGATTCAAGCGTTAACGCCCAATACGAAATAATTTTGATACCGTGTGACACATACTGCTTTTCACACCACCTATGAGAAAAATAAAACATATATCTATACATATTTAATATTTATGCAAATAATCGATTCTGAAGACATTTTTATCAATTATGTAATTACTGTTTATTTTCATATTTCATTGTAATTTTTTAGGCTGGCAATAGAAAGTCCTTGAACAGAAAAGTGCCACTTTGATCCCTCGTACCAGGGAAGAAAAGACCCGTATTCGAATAGGTGGTGTGAAAATGTATATTTGCTCCCGCGATAACGATTTGGTTATTGGCGCTCTTACTACGTTCGAGCGCCAGAAATATCTCGCGTCAATGGGTCACTTTCGACCCCTGGTTGACTACTATTTGATGGGCAGAAAACAAGACTTGCAAGAGCATTTATAGTTTATATTTTGAGTCAACTGTGTAGAGTGTATTTCCAACTCTATTCCTGACATTAAAAGGCTGTTATTATTTCCCTTAGTACCTGAAGCGCATCCACGAGGCCCAAGAAGGAGGCCTGGGCGGGACCGGCGCAGTTGCTGACGCGCGCGCGCGTGCGCTAGCGCAGGACGAGCGCCAGTGCCGCTCCTACCTCACGCTGGCCCGGTGCGTGCCTTATGTTATACTGTCATTGTCTCCTGCAGTACCTGCAGCATCCACGAGGCCCAAGGAGGCCTGGGCGGGACCGGCGCTAGCGCAGGACGAGCGCCAGTGCCGCTCCTACCTCACGCTCGCCAGGTGCGTGCCTTATGTTATACTGTCATTGTCTCCTGCAGTACCTGCAGCATCCACGAGGCCCAAGGAGGCCTGGGCGGGACCGGCGCTAGCGCAGGACGAGCGCCAGTGCCGCTCCTACCTCACGCTGGCCCGGTGCGTGCCTTATGTTATACTGTCATTGTCTCCTGCAGTACCTGCAGCATCCACGAGGCCCAAGGAGGCCTGGGCGGGACCGGCGCTAGCGCAGGACGAGCGCCAGTGCCGCTCCTACCTCACGCTGGCCCGGTGCGTGCCTTATGTTATACTGTCATTGTCTCCTGCAGTACCTGCAGCATCCACGAGGCCCAAGGAGGCCTGGGCGGGACCGGCGCAGTTGCTGTCTGGAAGAGATCGCTTGTTAGCGATAAGTCCGCCTGTTGTTACCTACTATGTAAAACAGTACATTGTGCATCAAGGGAGGTACAGTCAAGTGCAAAAATAAGTATCGAAAGAATCCGTTCATAAATATGTTACGACGTTCTTATTACACAGAATTAGAGTGCACTGGGACATATTTTTGAACGTTTTTGTATACCCCTTATTTTGTCTTCGACTGTAAGTACGGAATCATTAACGAGAGTGTTAAAAGCCCGACGCCGTAGCGGAGGGCTTTTAATAACTCGAGTTAGTGTGCCGCTTACAGACCGTGATGCATACAATGTTTTTCATCACACTTGCCGACAAAAAAAAAAGTTTTAAGACAAAATATTATTAAATGACGTACTGACATTTCTATTACTCCCGCTACACATGCAAGTAATGGCGCGCTTAGACAGCAAGTGTGATGAAAAGTATTTCATTATTATTATTAACTTTCTACTATCCTCGTCCTGCCCAATGTGATTTATAAAGGACATATTCGAATATGTAGAACAAAAGAAAAGCGATTATATTTTCAAACTCATTAGGTTTGAATTTCAATAGCTAAAACTTAGTATGATGGGCAGGACGAGGCTATATTATTATTTATTTTATTTGTCAGCCTCCGTAGCCTAGTTGGTAGTTACCCTGCCTACGAATATTTATTTATCACAAATATTTGTTCCGTGGTCGTGGCTGTATAATTATGTATTAAAGTATCTGTATATATATATATCTAGGTGTTATATATATATGCTAGGCTATAGGTGTTTGCTAGAAGGTACGACGGCCCCTTTATGTGGCATTGGATTAACCAGGTCAGGACTACATGGACGTACGTCAAGTAGTTTCTGGCACTGATTGAAAATTAGTTTTATAAGTCACTAACACTAGTTTTAAGATCAATGTAACTAACATACTATGGACATAAGTCTGAAAATAAAGAATTTATTATTATTATTATATCTATTATATACACGGTGGAATTTAATCGGTGAACAGGAACCCATTTTTCTAATTCAGTAATCGATGCCGGTCACGTTTATGTTGTACTTAAGTGGAACCAAGTTTTTTTTTTAGCATAACAAATTTTTATGTTGAAATTAAACTTTAATTAAAATTTATTGTCACCCTACTAATGGTTTAGTCTGAAAAGTTTAATACCTCTTTTCAAACTATCAGCCATGCATCGCTCTTATTTTACATAGGAATAGAGTCTAACGCAAAAATTAAAGCATGTGAGTGGTTATTGCTCATTTATGTTTTAAGTTTCTATGGCTGATAGTTTGAAAAGAGGTATTAAACTTATCAGACTAAACCATTAGTAGGGTGAAAATAAATTTTAATTTCAACATAAAAAAAAAATGTATGCTAAAAAAAAACTTGGTTCCACTTAAGTACTACATAAACGTGACCGCCATCGATTACTGAATTAGAAAAATGGGTTCCTGTTCACCGATTAAATTCCACCGTGTATATCGTCGCCTGGTACCTACCTCACAAGCCTTAATTGAGCTTGACGGGACTAGCTTGATTTGTGTAAGATGTCCCAAGATATTTATTTATTATTTATTTGTCCAGAGAAACAGTGGACATGCTAGAATACCTGACGGTGGAGATCAAGGAGCCGTTCCTACGCTTGGAGCTGGCGGAGCGGCTCGCCTCCATGCTCAACTTCAACCTGCAGCAGCTCTGCGGGCCCAAGTGCAAGAACCTCAAGGTTAGTGCGGGGTTATACCCAGTGTTACCACCCATCTGACACCAGTGGTAACAACTGGGATTTTTTCCCCACCTTTTACCACTACAATACTTGGTGGCAACTACTAGTAGATAATATTTTCCCAATTGTTACCACTATAATGCTTGGTGGTAACTACTTGTAGGTAATATTTTTCCCAATTGTTACCACTACAATACTTGGTGGTAACTAGTAGGTAATATTTTTCCCAATTGTTACCACTACAATACTTGGTGGTAACTACTAGCAGGTGATATTTTTCCCGATTCTTACCACTATAATGCTTGGTGGTAACTACTAGTAGGTAATATTTTTCCCAATTGTTACCACTACAATACTTGGTGGTAACTACTAGTAGGTGATATTTTTCCCGATTGTTACCACTATAATGCTTGGTGGTAACTACTAGTAGGTAATATTTTTCCCAATTGTTACCACTACACTACTTGGTGGTAACTACTAGTAGGTAATATTTTTCCCAGTTGTTACCACTACAATACTTGGTGGTAACTACTAGTAGGTAATATTTTTCCCAATTGTTACCACTATAATGCTTGGTGGTAACTACTAGTAGGTGATATTTTTCCCAATTGTTACCACTACAATACTTGGTGGTAACTAATAGTAGGTAATACTTTTCCCAATTGTTACCACTATAATATTTGGTGTAAATAATTTTCTAAGAAATGCTCAGTGAGAAGAATGTATGTATTTCAAAATTAAACGTTAATTAACGCTTGACAATGACAGTCCGCAGCCACTCATAGCGTTTGACAACTACGACACGCATTATATTGATCGTTCGAAGGAAGTAAACTTAATTGTAAAGTTAATTTAAATATTGTCAACTCTTTATACTTAAAATGAAAGCTAGTAATGCGTATTATTATGCTGTGGCCACGACATCGGTTTAAGGCGACCAGCTTAGCAGAAAACTATACGTGCGAGAGGGAGTACCCATATCGGCATCTCGCTCCAACTCATGGATTTGCTCGCCGCCGGTCGCCTTAGATCAATGTCGTGGCAGGGTCTTTTAGCCATTTTCGTAAAATCCTAGGTTATGGTAACACACTGTATAGAAGATTGTGTAATTACTGTTGGTTGTATTGTAAATCATAATTTTATCAATTTTAAGCCAAGCAAATATTTTCATTCGGTACTGGCCCCTATACCACAAAACTTTACAAGCGTACAATTCTTCAAAATTGTCAACTTTTTGTATGGGAATTTATACAATTTTGTAGAATTGTACGCTTGTAAAGTTTTGTGGTATAGGCCACTTGGTGTCTAATAGAATTGTTCCTGTAGGTCCGACGGCCCGAGAAGTACGGATGGGAGCCGCGGCGGTTGTTGTCGCAGCTGGTGGACATCTACCTGCACCTCGACTCGCCGCCCTTCCGCGCCGCGCTGGCGGCCGACGAGGTAACAGAAGTGTTCCTGTAGGTCCGACGGCCCGAGAAGTACGGATGGGAGCCGCGGCGGTTGTTGTCGCAGCTGGTGGACATCTACCTGCACCTCGACTCGCCGCCCTTCCGCGCCGCGCTGGCGGCCGACGAGGTAACAGAAGTGTTCCTGTAGGTCCGACGGCCCGAGAAGTACGGATGGGAGCCGCGGCGGTTGTTGTCGCAGCTGGTGGACATCTACCTGCACCCAATGATATAATAAGTAAAGATATGTTACACCGGCTCTAAAATTGAAGCGCTGAAATTGTGATAATTCTAACAATCGCTCTTAGTTCTACCCAGACCACCGAGAGGTGTACCACTGCCGAGTTCTCACAAATCACATGAACTGCGCCCTAAAATGTCATTTTATGTTATATAATAGTGAAAACCACGAAATAAAATGCAAAACGGCCCTTAACATCACACATCATGCGCAATTAAACTGAATTATATATTTTTTTAAATTTTACTATTTATTGAAAATAAATAGTATGCCATTTTGACGTTTTTGACTGACTTCGAGAAAAAGACAAGCTTATGCTGTTTAAGATCAAGAGTAACAAAGATAAAACAATGTTTATCAATAACAACCTTAAGAATGCACGCGCAATTGTCAAATGCTAGTTGTCTCTTTTTTATTTATTAAATACGAGTATATGTATTTTGCCATCTCTTTTACGCATTTTGAAGTATGAAGATAGGTGTATGTCAACTGTCAATAAATCGTAGGTGTATGATGTGAAGTATTTATTTCGCTCATTTTGTTAGAGTATAACGTATCTTTACTTATCTATCATTGCCTGCACCTCGACTCGCCGCCCTTCCGCGCCGCGCTCGCGGCCGACGAGGTAACATTACATTATACAGTCTGTCCCAAGGAGAAGTGACCGGCTCCCTATGGCACTGGTCTCACCGCGAGCTACTAAGCTATGAACTATCGGCTTTAAACACGAACAAAAGATACACACTGCCGTGTCTCTTTTTTTTACACGGGAGTGTGTATCTTTTGTTCGTGTTTAAAGCCGATAGATAAATCATAGCTTAGTAGCTCGCGGTGAAACCAGTGCCTTAGGATACGCAGCCAAAATGTATGAAAAAGTCAATTTTTTTTCGCGATTTCCTTGTTGGTCCGATAGCAAAAGTTGTTCAGTATAACTTATTGTATTATACTATAATATAAATTATATTCTATTCTATTCTATTCTCCTACTTATCGTCCAGGAAGCCGGTCACTTCTCCCTGGGACACACCTTATATGAATGTCACTGACCGTTTTTCAAATAAATCACGCAAATCTGATCCTTCTTGATCTGGGTGCTTAGCCAAGTTGCCAATCGCAAACGCTCAATCGTCAGTCGTGTGCGAAAGGCACTAACTGTCTCAGTCGCAATAATAAGAAATAATGACAAAGACGGAAAACTACGATACGCTACTGAGTGTCAGCGATTGGCAATTTGGCTAGGCAACCTGGACGTGCTTTTGGCTCATTTGAGGGGCTCATTCGAATCAGAATCACGAGCTGAATTGAGCTGATTCTATCTAAATAATAAAAAAATCATAACGTCAAGTTTTTTGTATGAACTTGCTTAACAGAAACTTAAATATTGCATGAAAATTTTGGGACATTATTTTGAGTTGAAGAGAATTGAATCACCTTTTATTAAAAGATTGAGTTTGGGCAGCAGCGTCATCAATGTCATAATGGTAGACATATTACTGCGATCGCCAATGGCAATTACGGGCATTTACTTCCTAATGCGTCTATACGCATAGTTATATTATCAAACTGGAATCAGAAAGGGATTCGATAATTTCGATAATACTGTTGACACGACATTTACCACGAAAAGAGTTGTTTATAGATGTAGTGAGTGCTGTGAGTGATTAATTTTATTAATGTATTTTCTGTAAGTCTCTGCACTTAAACTATGAATATGTCCTAGATTGACTTGTTAATTATTATACACTGTTGTGTCAACAGTATTTTCGAATCCCATTCTAATCGCGGTTTGATAATAGGAGAGACCTAAGTTCCGCAGTGGGCTGGGCTGAGATAGGTTGATGATGTATGTCAAATGATGGAGCCGTGTGGTGACGGCAGTAAGAATACATTTGTCACCACCCCAACTCCTCCTGCGGGTGTCGTAAGAGTCGACTAAGGGATTGAAGTGTCACTGATCATTTTTTTTTTTTGATAACGATTGATGATGGGCAGCAGCGTCATCATAGTGGACACATTACTTCGATCGCCAATCCACTTGCCCAGCGTGGCGATTATGGGCATTTACCTCCTAATGCGTCTATACGCATAGTTAATAGGAGAGGCCTACGTCCAGCAGTGGATTATCATAGGCTGATGATGTGTATGTCAACGCCAACAAATTGTTTCGTAGTTTGGCGAAAATATTGTTTAAGATATTATGTAAGTGTTCAATTGTTTTTCAATAAAAAAAAATGTTTTATATTGTATGTAATTGGACCTTTTGTTCCATCAGCGGTCGTTCCGCAAGGAGCTGTTCTCGGAGGCGGCGGTGCGGCTCGGCAAGTACAACATCAAGACGCGCTCCGAGATCGAGCGCTTCCTCGCGCTGGCCGACAACGCCTACCAGATACAAGGTACTAGTCTATTAAGGATACGCGCGGTCACTGAATACGGGTCAGGTGGATTTTTTCATAGAAAATATAGAGAAACATGCTGATTACAAATATTTAAAATAAATATTTATAATAGAATAGAATAGAATAGAATAGAATTCATTTATTTGGTGTAAAAAGGTAAACTTAAATTAAAATACATCTTAAACTAAAAACAACACCAAAATGGATGCCACTCAGCATATGCCGCTAGCTAAAGTTTTAGCCATGGCGCTGGTTTTCAGGGCAACCAGAATACATGATGTACATTAACATTAACCAAAAGTAACATAATAAAGCAGGAGAGAACATCAAAATTACAGAAAACGCAGCATTAATAGAAGTGGAACCGTTTTTAACATCAGATTGTATTGGAATTACCCTGAAGTTTTCACCCGATCCGAAAAACACGAAATTTTATGGTCAGATGACTCCGTAGATATAAAAATAGCAACTCGTGATTAAAAAACTCGTATTACCATACATTTTAGATGGTTTTCTTAAACGGTCTACGTTTTTGTCTCTACAAACCGACCTAACGACATTTCAAAGTTTTATTGGATTTATTTATAAATTTAGGGAAATTCCTATACAACCTGATTTAAAAATAGATTTTACCTACACTATAAATATTTTGAAAAAATATTTGAAATCTGCATGTTTGCATTATTTTCTATGAAATAAACCACCTGACCCGTATTCATTGACCGAGTGTGTATATGTTTAATATTTATGCAAATAATCGATTCTAAAGTAATCGTAATCGATTATGAACGTACTGTTTCTTTTCATATTTCATTGTTGTGGCTAGCAATAGCAAGTCATTGAACATAAAATTGCCACTTTGTTCCCTCCTAGCAGTGAAGAAAAGACCCGTATTCGAATTCGTAGTATGAAAATACAAGTGATAGGATAATGAGTCTGATGACCCTTGTATGGAGAGTATGGAGAGTGTGCCTCCACTATCTTCATACAATTTGACGCCTGGGTGCCCCGACCGAACACACCCAGGCCACCCAGGCATCAAATTGAATGAAAATAGTGGAGCCACCCTCTCCATACTCATCACCCAAAACAAAAAAATGACCCTTGTATTTTATCAATCAACTAGCGACCCGCCCCGGCTTCGCACGGGTACTATACCTACATAAAAACCTTCCTCTTGAATTATTCTACCTATTAAAAAATCTCATCAAAATCCGTTCCGTAGTTTTAAATTTCACTGTAACTGTTTATTGTAACTAATCTAGATATGTAAGTATATTGTTACTAACACAGTATGGGACTTGTTGCCCGAAATAAAAGAATTTATTATTTATTATTATTATTAAATATTTAAGCGTACATAGGTACAGAAAAAGTGACTTTATTTTATACTGTGTAGTGATACTTAAATATTGGAAGAACAGGCTGTGCAATTTTTGTAGTATAAATCGTATAATAGTAAATTGTTTATTTCAGTATCAAATCAACAAAAGAGTGACGAATTCGCTGACGCGCCAGAAGAGTTCAGAGACCCTCTCATGGACACCCTCATGACTGACCCCGTGCTACTGCCCTCCGGAAAGGTAACCCTCTTACAGCCTTTTATTTTTTTTACATATTTGGAGGACCAACGGCTAAAAAAACAATTATAAAATTTAAACTGGAAACAGGAAGCCAATTATAGGGACTCACAGATAGTTCCACGATAACAAATAAAACAGGTAATACTCACGAACTCACAGGTCCGCACTTCTAAACCAAACTCAAGATATAAATTAAAGTAACTTAACTGAAAGTACAATTGCAACAATGCAAAACAGGAACAACAACAAAAAATCAGTTACATAAATAACAAAAACTTATTTTTAAACTTATCTCGTTCTTTGTCTCGTTTTTGTTATTACATAACCATGGTAATGTCACCTTCTGAAGAAACCGCGAGCGATCATTGGTTAACCGTAGCAAGGCCCGCTCCATTGGTCAGCAGAGTTCAGAGGCAGAAGTCGTGATACCAGTCTCATATGATTTCGGAACCCGATTTGTATTATTCGACCAAGTTGCGTCAATCAACATTCCCGTGTATTATTCGGCACCACAGTGTAATTCCTATAGTACCTTTTAAATAAACAAAAGTTTCAAAAAATATGTTCGAGTGTGTGTAGTACAATAGTGTTAAATAAAAGAATATTTAATAATAATTTTTACACGAAATACCGCTGTGTGACAGGAGTAGTGACACTGGTGATATGTCTGTTTGAACTTTTTTCCCTTCCTCAAGTCTGAAAGTGTAAAAATGTAATCACATTCTTTACGCACAGGTTATGGACCGGTCGGTGATCTTGCGCCATCTACTGAACAGCTCCACGGACCCCTTCAACCGACAACCGCTCACGGAAGACCAGCTGCGTCCAGGTAACCGTCCCTTTCATTCATGTTTATACAGGGTGTGGCCTGTAACAGGAGCAAAAAATCTAATGGAAGACTCCTCTGACTGCCTCTAGTTATTCGCAAAAGGTCCCAGTGTTTTAAAGTTATCCATTAAGGAGAAACAGTATGTTAAAGTTACGACCTATGAGTGATGTATCTAGGTATCACAACATTGTACCTTATTAATGATTAAACATATTGGTAGTTCAGTGGACATAAAACTAAATGAGCAAAAAAGTTTTTTTGAACTCATGGTTTTTTAACTGGTTTAGCAAAAAAAAATTTTTTTTTTGTGTTACACCGATTTAACTTTTTTGGTATAAGTCGACTGCAGTAAAACTACATAAAAAAAGGAAAAAAAATTGGTTTTTTTTGCAAAAAATATTTTTTTTAAAGTTTTAACTATTAAATTATGACTATTTATTGGGTTATTAGTGTACCGTTTCATTTTTTGCTCCTATTACAGGCCACACCCTGTATTGCCGACGCTTTGGCATTTTGAGACAAAGACGAAAGAATCACACTCGTGCTCGTACTTTTATTTTATTACTCTATTAAACATATTATTTTAACTCGTTTGTAACAATGTTGTCCTCTATTACAGCGGCCGATCTAAAAGAGAGAATCATCCAATGGCAACGCGAAAAGAAAGGGTCGACGTCGCAAGATCCTTAAGCCAACATACCAAGTCTGATGTATATATCTACCCTATCGCATATATAAAGACTATTGACTGGATATTTCCAGGAGGACTATTGTCCGAGGCATGAATGTGAGATTATTGTAAGTATGGTGTATCCCGTGTCATGCTGTTCCGACTAAACCCCCATCGTTTAGTTCGTCGACAAGCTATCAACATCCAATCGAAAAATAAGCATAGACAAGGACAAGTAGACGTAGACACTCGAGGAAAATATTGTGAAACTGTTTTTGACGTCTGGAATAGATGGGGCTCTCTTTACACGACGCCATATAAATATATATGTGGGAAATGGATTGTCGAAAGTTCAATGTAATGCTTACGTCTACTATATCTTGACATCACATGTATTGGCCTAATTCTGAGATATCTAGAAATTACTTACTCATATTTGTGGAATCTTGACTTGAGTCTCCTTCTAGAAGGTGCTTGTTTAATCTGACCCCAAATCGTATCTCGAGTAAAGTAAGGCCTCGTCGAGTAGCAATATCAATGGTAGGCGTTGTTCTGTAAGTTTCGAAGAAGCCCTCAAGCAAATTGTGGCTAACATGAATTAGATTGATAAAAATTCTTCATTAGTGTAACTAATGATTTACTTTAAATATATATTAATGTATGGACTGTTCAAGACTTATTTTGTGCAAAATTTTATTACTATTTGCATATAGTGATATTATGTTTAGTCTTTGTTAGTATATCTCAAATATGACAATGGTGTAATTTTGTTCCTTTATCCCTTAGTTATCATTATTATCACTCAAAATGGTTTTCATTTAAGAATGTTACTATGTACTTAGTTGTTTAACCTAGATATGCATAATACTAGGCAATAATAATACATCATTGATAATAATTTCGAAGTAGCAAATCAATTCTGCTCACTGCCAATAAATTAATTTCTGTTAACTCTGGTCAAACATACCTAAATGAAACCCATTTTTAGAACATAATGGTCTCACCTGTATTATAATTTGATTTGTATTTATCTTTATATTATTATAAAGATTCTATGATAAAGGTCTCTTATGTTGATATATCAATAAAAAATAATAAATGTACTTTTGAGTTTTCTTTGACATCTAGCTGTACCATCCAATGTGCAGTATGTAAATTGTACAAAACAACTTTCGGTATAGACACCAGGTTTTCGGTATAGACTACAAAATGAAAGTTTAGAATTTTACACCCATGTTCAATAAGCTGCTAGTTTTGAAATGGCTAATAAAGTGACAGTGTGCACTAGCTGTTTAGCTGAAAATTCCTAAAAGAGATGCAAGATTAGGTTAAACAATGTCAAAACAGACCAATATTAGTACAAATATGTAAGAGCAAACCATTGGCTGGCTTAACCCTTCGTATGTCTATGCAATGATCAGTGATGAGGAAACTATTAGAAAAAAATATTTGTGACACACGAGGGGTTAAATGTCAATAAAACAACTTGTAAGTATTAAAACTTTACTAATTTCTTTAAGTATAAATAAATTAATTAATTATTGTCAATTTATGGATTAAAATAGTAGATATCTAGGTGCCTAGCCATAATGGCAATCATACATCAAAACACGAAACTAAAGCATGAAATAGTTGTTTTGTTCTATGCATTGTTTGCCATTATGATCTTTTTACTTCATGCTATCTGAAACCATTGTTTCATATTGTAATGTACAATTGTCTTTTCAGCTAGGCTTACTTTATTGTTTTAAGGCTTAAGAGCATCAATAACATAAATTACTGATATGATTTGACATGAATGTAGGCACGGTCTCTGGCCACATACCAGAATTGTGATGAGGTAGATTTTATTTTCATATTGTTTTAAAGATAGACTTGTTCAATTTCAAATACATTTTAGTATCATATTGAAAACATCACGGATTTTATTTGGAACAGGTATCTACCATTTATTTGCTTTGATTATGATTTATGATTACTATAGTTATTCTTCCACCACACTACAACAATACTGTAAAAAGTAAAACAGCTACAGTCAGATCTACATAGCTTAAATTTATAAAATTTACTAAACAGAAAATGTCAACATATACAATGCCTAATGTGCTTATAAGTTTACATGACTCATTTCATGGAATTATGGTCATAGACACTAGTTGCTAAATAAACACCTAACTCTATAAAATACAGCATGCTCAGCATAATTGTGAATTAAATTTGAGCCTTAACCCCCTCATAAAAGAACAGATTGGTATTATAATGTACACTTGCTTTTACTGGGGTGTTTTGTAACAGTAATAAAGGCAGTCAACACACATCACAGTGCTAACCAACATCATAAGCTCTGTAAGTACAAGATTCAGATATGTTTAGTCACAGATTTAAACTTACATTATCGATGCAAAAGGAATGGCAATCTGTATGCAAATAAACAAGAAATCATATAAAGCATACCAAAATAGAAATTGAGTCTGGCTGTTTGACGAGGCACATATCTCATAGTGTCTGGGTTTCGGAACATCCTTTCTATTTTAAATGCTCTAGGCAGAGTCAGCATGGGCAGTAAGAACCACAGAGAGCACCGCACTGAAGCCACCACAAACATTATGTATGGGATAAATAGTAAAAATGCATACAGTAAATAAGATGCTGTCTTTCCAATCAATATTGCTAAAGTGACAATTTCAGCTTTGTTGTCAGTTTCCAGATCTCTAGTGTTGTTGCTATGTAAAATTGCCTCAGTATTGAGAGCAAGAGGAATTGCATAGTAAATTATAGGCCAATCTACTCTTCCTGTCTGTGCCAGGAAAGCAAACACCACTGATACAGGGCCAAATATGACTAGAACTAATATATCCCCAAGAGCTATGTACTTCAAACCAATGCCTCCAGTGTACAAGAAGGATGATGATAAACCTCCAAAGTATACCAGTGCTAAATGCTCCATTCTAGCTGGAGACACCATCACCAGTGGGACAAAGCAGGCACAGCCAGCTAGGTACAGTATTGCACCCAAGGAAACAACCTCATCAATGCTTAAGATGTGGTCGACGAGTGTTCGATCGTCTGATTTACGATTGTCGATGCCCTTAACAAAATCGAAGTACGTGTTAACGACGTTGCCGGCACCGTGGACGGGAAGCACCGTGCAGAGGGTGAGTAGCAGCGCGGGCCAACTGAATGCTTGCTCGCCGGGGAGACGCCAAGCCAGGGCAGCGCCCAGCAGTGTCGGCAGCAAACTAGCACTTAACGACCAGGGCCGCAGCGCCACGACGTACGTGTGCACTTTCATCAGCGGGTTCCGGGCAGCCACCCGCGCCTCCACTGGCTGCTCCAAGAGATTCCCCTCCGCTGTCGGGATATCCATATCCTCAACTTTCTTGTCACTCTCCATTGTAATCAAGATATTCTCAGTAGGAAAATTGAACGCGAGGAATACTAGTCAGGATTGTACATAGTTTGTTAAAAAAACTGTGACATATAATATGGACAGTTAGGAGTCTTTTCGAAATGTAATTGCCTATGCCGATAATGTAAATTAATACAAAAGTTTACATTACGGTATTCGTTTGAAATAGTACACGACTCAACAGTGACAGTGACACTAGTGACACAAATAATGACATTGACAGTATAACTTTTTTTTGCAGGTGTCGTTCAGAAATTATTATTTTGTGATTACCTCGAGATTACATACGAATTTAAGTGAAAAAGGTCGATTTTGACTTGCAACATTAGTCTATCACTCAAGAACATATTTGTAAGTTTCGGAAGTGTAACAAAATTTAGAAACGGTAATTAAATTACGGATAGCATAAGTATCCATGGATATGTAATCCCCTTCGATTCGGTCAGCGAAGACGATCGGTTACAGCAAGTAGTTTCAGGAAGGTTCTCATAATGTCATAAAATTCATAAATCAGTCTGCTCAATTTTAAATTTAGAATTTCGATTTACATTCTTTTAATAGTTTGGCAAACCAATCTTCTCTCCAGAAAGTCCCCAAAAACAGATGTAATGTAGGCGCAATGAACGCAGAACAGGTAACCAGTAGAACATTTTAATTTCGCGCTATTTCTTACTGCTAAATTGGTTTGGCAGACTATATGTCTTGATATTACGAAATTTATGAAACTGCCGTTATTCACAAACCTTGCTTACCCGT